>JAUMHN010416289.1:0-13765 GCA_032360265.1 Heliamphora ciliata
TAAAGATTCTCATAAAATGAAAAATTAATTTTATTAAAATTAAATTAAATACTAAAAATATGATTTTCAGTATACCATCCCTAACAGATTAAACTTGAAATTTCATTTAAAATAAGCACAGATTGGATGAATTTTGAATTAGGTTTGGTTGTTCTTTTTTTGGGGGGATGAATCTTGGCAGGTATTGGGCTGAATTTGAATTTTGAAAATGTGGGTTTAGAATAGAGTTAGGGGCTAGTTTGGACAGGGAATCAAATCTAACGAGTTAGGTCAATTTATGAATGGATTAGAGTTCTGGATTAGTTGGCTTTTGAGAACAGGGCCAAGTAGGGTTGAGGCTAAGTTGGATCAAAAGGAATTTTGATGATTTTTACTGCTTTGGGTTTTTTAGGGTTTAAACTTTGACGTGGATTAGGGGTCATTTTGAAACTTTCTATTGATATTGAATTTTGATCGGGTTTGAATTTTGTCTAATGAGTTTTAGATTGGATTTTGAAATGAAATCAGGCTTTTGTTAAGTTTGAATTCGAATTCTAGCAGGTTGACTTTGATCGGATTGAGTCGTTGTTGATTTCAAAATGAGGTAGGTTTTTGAACTAATGAGCGAAAAATTATATATATATTTTTTAATCTCGTTTTGCTATTGTTTTGATTATTGTAAGTTTCAGTCATCTTGCCACATACTTAGTTTTGATCCCACCGTCATTTCTATTTGCCATGTTTTTGTCATTTTGTTGATTATTTTATGTTTACTGATTGGTTTGTTTTATTTCATTTCAGAGGCGGCTTTGCATCCGAGATTTCGGTGGATCCTCCGACGTCCTAGAGTGGTATACAGTGCTCCCACCCCGCAACCGAGAGATCGTCGACAAAGCTGACTTCGACAACTTCATTTCCATGCTAGAGGGGACCAGCAATGACAGGGTTACCCTTACAGCTCTAATGGAGAGGTGGTGGGACACCACGAACACCTTCCGCCTTCCCACATTTGAGCTGACCCTTACTCCTTTAGACTTCTCTCTTATCACCGGGATTCAGGTAGGTGTGACCCAATCCCATTTTATCCCGATATCTACTGAAGCCCCGAGGCTCTTCTACACCTCGGTCACGTGCCCCCTTCCGTTGACAAGGGGAGCATACGATATACGTGGCTGAGAGCGACCTTCCATTACTTTGCCTACTCCAAGGTTCACCACTTCGAGTGGGTAGCGCGTGCATTCCTTCACTACATGTTCGGGTTATCCTTATTCCCGAACTTAGAGAGCAGGGTGTACCTCCACTACCTTGTTGCCATGGTAGTGGTGGATAAGATCGGCTCCTATAACTGGGGCGGAGTTGCATTGAACACACTGTACGGGTACATGAGCGCAGCTACCCAGACTTCTAATCTGAGCGTCAGCGGGTACTGGCCCATATAGGAGATATGTCTTCTTTCCCTGCTTTTAGTACTTTCCTTTCTCTCTTCCATATATGATTCAACTATACTGATGCGTCTCTTGACTTTCTGCAGCTTAGGCTTATGAGTTCCTGGGCATGCGCCAGCCGATGAACTCATGTGACAACCCGCTTATGATCTCCTGGGCACTTTGATGGGCCAGACGCCATCGGGGTATGAAGCCTGGTGGGAAGGACTTGGATAATGACCACCTTTTTCTCGACAACCTCACTCTTGACTGGGTAAGCTCCTTATGCTTTAGTCCACTCCTACTTCTCACTTTCTGCATATACACTGCTTGCTGACATGTTTTCTTTAATTTTCAGGTCCGCTGGGACATTTGGATGGGCATAGAGGAGCGAGTTAGTGCCGATTTGATACGGAGCCATGAGGTCACTCGGACCTGTGTCTTGCTTGAAGGGCCATTCTACAGAGAGTGGTACCTTAGCGAGCGCATCGTTCGGCAGTCCTTGGGGTATGATCATTTTTGTATCCTGAGGACACCTCCGGTGGGGATGCGTCAGACCGACACATTTCGCATAACCGAGATCATCTGAGCCATGGTAGGCATTGACGCTGTTACACTGATCGAGGGTGAGGATCATGACTATAGGTCTTTGCCCAAGAGAGGCTCATTCCTACCATAGGAGCTCGTGCTGCTGTGCGAGGTCTTCCTCCTGCTGCCCCAGGCCATGTACATCCCGAGCTCTCCTAGACGGTGGACGCCTTTGTGGATGGGGTCCTTCATCAGATCCGAGTTCCCAAGCCAGCAGCCTCAGAGATTCTCCTTCCCCCCGGTGCTGAGCAGGTATGACATCATTTCTACCATTCTTGACACTATTATTTGTATATGACTGCGATGACTTGACTGCACTGATTCCCATATCGATTGATCCTGACACCTGATTACACTGACTTGTTTCTTCTCTTGACAGATACCCCGGGAGTGGTGTGACCAGTCCCTCCACTTGATCACCGGGTTGAGGGTGCTGGTCCGCCATTAGGATGCTACACTTCGAGCTCATGGCTTGGTGCCCCCTGCTCCTCGAGGTGACCCTATTACGGTATTTTCTTCCTTTCATTCTTGCACTATGTCCTTTTTGTTTCATATTCATCTACCTTAGCTAATGAGCCCCTTTTCTTCTTTCTGCGTGGGCGTGGTGGAGGGCCGAGGACTCGTGGTGGTCGCACAGCACTTGTCGCCCCAGCTGTATCCTCTAGACAGACTTCTGCTTCTACTGCTAGTTTTTCATACTAGGCTCGGACTCCCAGTGTTACACAGATGATCGACAGCTCAGAGGAGGCAGAGGAGATCGGATCAACATCTGAAGAGTCTTCCCAGGGAGGACACATGGTTCGAGGAAAGAGGACCTGACGGGAGTAACCATCCTGACTAACTGATGATGATCTTATTTTCTCTCTTTTTACTATACATCCTCATACTTTATTCTGATACACCATTGTTCCTGATCCACGGCCTTGACACACTATTATGGTACATTGCCTCGACACATACTGCACGGATACACACTGATACATACTATTTTTGAAGTTCTGCACAGATATACTAATGGGGCCTTCGTGCCTTCAATTTTTTCTATAGGCCTGCAAGCCACATCACACTCATTCATACATTACTTTGCTTTTGATGGGTTGGGCCTTCGTGCCATTTGGTTTACACTTTCGACTATCATGTATACTTATGACTCTTTTATTTATGAAAATCACTCTTGAATGCTTAGACTCTTATTATGCATGATGATTTGACTCATGAGTTGTGATCTTGGTATATGAATTGCTTTTCTTGTTATGAGTTGCTAACAAGTGCACAACTTCAGTTTGGGGAATGCTGGCAAAGAGAGGACAAGCTGCTAAAATTTCAACATAAAAAAGATGGCAGCCGTGAAAAATAATATGGCGGCCGTTGGTTTTGAATATGGCGGCTTGAACTTTTGTTAATGAACGTTCGCGGCCTGGAGTTCTAGTATCATGGCTGTGAGTTTTGGGAATAAGATATAACGGCTGTTATATTGTAAAGATATGGCCGTAATAAAATAGTGATGGCCGCAGCACAGTGTTTTGGCGCAAAACTTGAGGCAGATTCTGGATTTCCCTCCTTTTCCAACTCTATAAAAGAGTAACACTACTCCAGACCCTACTGTTCTGTATACTTGGCATTTTCTTTGCATTCTTCATGGCCCACTCCTATAACAACTCCTTGTTGGCTTGGATGGGCAACTTCTCTCCGGTCAAACGTGGGAACTTCCTCAACTTTGGCCTCGATGCACTGTTCTCCTTGCGAAGCATGAGGATTGACTAGCATCTACATCGAGGGGCTGCCCAACTATGGAATCCTAAGGTGCACGTCTTTCGCTTCGGAATTGAGGAGTTATGTCTGACCGTAGAGGATTTCTCTGCTATCCTTGAGATCTAGAGTTGTGATGAAGTGATAGTCCCTGCTCCTTTCTTGAGTGCTAGAGACATGTTGATGCATCTTTGTGGTTTTTCCCGTTGTGAGGCTACTTTGATAACTCACGGTGGATCCCTTGATGTGGCTCGCATCATAGACCGCTTTGGGCCGCGGGGGTCCCTTGTCGACTTCCCTTTTCAGCTTCAGCGTAGGTATGCTTTGTGCATTTGTCTTTTGGCTTGCTTCCTCCGAGGACCTTCAGATGGGCAGGCTAGCTCCTCCTTAATGGATGTGGCTTATCAGATTCATGAGAGTCGGGACCCTGTCCCGTTAATTCTGACTGAGACGCTTCTGGGGCTTGATGGAGTCCATGCTAGGGGTGCTTCTTATTTTGATGGTAGTGCACTCTTGTTGTAGGTATTCACTCATCTCTCCTTTTTTCGTATTTTCTCATATTTTTCCACTCAGCTCTCCTTTTTCTACATTTCTCTCAGATTTTTTCACTCAGCTCTCCTTTTTCTTCATTTCTCTCATGTTTACTTGATGGAGAAGGTGAATCTGCGGGAGAAACATGTATCTGATACCTACAACATTAAGTCCTTTATTCGCCGTCAGGTCTACCGACTTTGCTCCACTGAAGTTAATTGAAAGGATTATCTGAGTTCTTTGACTGGGGAGGACATCTCTTGGCTATGCCCCTAGCTAAAGATATCTTCTATGACTGTTTCCACTATCGGTCACTCAGGGGTCCTGTCGGTTGGTTTGAAGCTGGCCACCTCCTATCATTCTTATCGCATCCTTCGCCAGTTCAGGCGTACCCAGATCTGTCTCGAGACTTCTATGAGCCCTCTGTACAGTCATCCTTATCAGGCCCCTTTTTTGGGTTAGTATCAGCGGGGTTGGTCTTCTCGACTGAGGATGCTAGTCGTCGGAGACTTCGATAGCAGGCTTTCTGAGATTTACAGGGTTCGGCTGCATACAGAGATAAAGCGCGAGGCAGGACAAGGAGGAGATTCAAAGAGAAGGAGGACTTAACTTCTTTTGTTATGTTTCAATATCTATGTTTCCTTTCTTTTTTAGCTTTTTAGGATGAGAACTTACGGCCCTCTCTTACATCTTTTGAAATCTGTATCGGTAAACTCATTAATGAAAGTCTCTCCACCTTTGGTTTGCGATGGCTTTTTAAACATAATCATTTTATTAGAGAAACTTAAAATAAGCTTTTGCATTAATCGACTACTCAAAACATGGTTACAAAGAGAGAATTCTGAACAAAGATTTGGACTAAACTTCTGACAGAAATTGCGTATGTATCCCGAAGAAGGGAATCAGGCCATAACGTAGTTCAAGGTGCGGGTAACACTCGGGTATTGAGGCTCTCCTTTTGTGGACTTTTCCTTCAGGGGTAGAATCTTTTAAGCTGGTCTGAATTGATAGGTGTAGGGAAAACATTCTCATTTAAGTCCATTAAAATTGCAACACCTCCTAACAAGAGGGTTTTAATAAGATAGGGTCCGGCTCAATTGGGTTTGAACTTGCCCCTAGGGTAAAAAATCAGAGCTCTGATCTCTTTGAGGACTAAATCACCTTTCTTCAAGTTTCGGGACTTAACCTTCTTGTTGAATGCTCAAGATATCCTCATTTGATATCCCTGAACACGAAATAGAGCAATGAGTCTCCTTTCATCAAACAGGAGTAACTCTTCGAATTTGTCCCTCTACCATTCTGACTCAGGAATACTACTTTCGGCCATTTTTCTTAGAGACGAGATCTCCAATTCGATAGGTACGACTACTTTCATTCCGTAAACCAAGGTATATAGAGTGGCCCTGGTTGAAGTTCTAATCAACGTTTGGTATCCCCAAAGCGCAAATGTTAGCCTTTCTGGCCAAACTCTATTTGCTTCTATCATTTTATGAAGGATCTTCTTCACATTCTTATTTGTGGCTTCCACAGCCCCATTAGTTTGTGGTCTGTATGTTGAGGATTTGCGACTAACAATCAGGTACTCCTCCAATAGATCCAAAACTTCTCCCTAAAAGTGGGAATCGTTATCAGAAATTATCTCGTGCGGGACTCCATACCAGCAAATGAGAATCTCTTTGTTGAACTTGGCTACTTGGGCAGCCTTCAAGACGGAGTAGGAGATAGCTTCGACCCACTTTGTAAAATAATCAATGGCCACAAGAATAAAATCGTGCCCATTTAACGCCTTAGGTGTAACCTTCCCTACGACGTCGATTCCCCAAATCGAAAATGGCCATGGCGAGGTCATGTTATATAGCTGAGATGGTGGTACATGCATGCGATTTGCGTGGATCTAGAACTTTTGGCATCTCTAGAAAAACTGATGGTAGTCTGCTTCCATGGTCATCCAAAAATATTCTTGACGTAGGATCTTTTTAGCCAGCATCATCCCTCTCATGTGAGGTCCGCAAACTCCTCTATGAATTTCTCTCATCACCTCGCGTCCTTCTTTTTTGTCAATGCAGAGTTTATTAACTCCCAGAGATCCTCTCTTGTACAGTTTTTCCCCCACAGATTATGAACTGTGCGGCGAGTATCCTGATAGCACTCTGGTCCTTCTTACTGGCTTGGCTCAGATATTCTCCCTTCTTGATGAATTCCCAGATAGCATGATACCGTGGTAACCCGTCATTGGTTTCTTGGGCCATAACGATGTTGTTGATTGCAGGTACATCCTTCTGTTGAATTTTTAAGGGCTTTATTCTTATCTCGGGCGGTATATCTATCATTGCTACTAGAGTAGCCAAGGTATCGGTGAATTTGTTCTGCAATCTTGGCACATGAATGAATATTATGCTTTCAAAGAAGAGGATCATTAGCTTAAGTTCTCGGTGATACTGAATCAGCTTTTCTTCTTTAACCTTCCACTCTCCCTTTAGTTGGGATACGACAAGAGCTGAGTCTCCTATGACCTTCAACTTTCTCGTCCCTAGTTCTAAGGTGGCTTCCAATCCAGCCAAGCAAGCTTCGTACTCGGCTTGATTGTTAGTAACCTCAAAATTCAACTTAAAAGCCAAAGGTATACGAGAATCATTGGGAGCAATGAGGAGTATCCCTGTCCCATAACCGTACTAGTTTGAGGCTTCATCGAAATAAAGGATCCATTGATCTTTCTCAATCTTCAGCACCTGCTCATCAGGAAACCCAAATTCAGTCTCTTTTTCTCCGTTGATAGGATGATTGGCTAAGAACTCGGCAACAGCTCTCCCTTTTAATGATTTGCTCATGAGTAATGCGAATATTAAAGAGGTTAAGGATAGAGAAAATGAATCAGACATCGAGATTTATAGTGGTTCGGCTTCTTCTAAGCCTACATCCACTCCTTAAGGCTCCCCTTGAGAATTTCACTAATGTAGAATGCTTACGGGTGCATTCAAAACCTTTTACAACTTCAAGACGATCCTACAAAAAACACGCCCCTATTTTTCTTCTAATCTCTTGAGTTCTTCATTGATAAGATTTACCCATTCACATAAAAGATAAAGGGTGACTCACCCTTAAATACAATAAATGGAATGTTTTAATGAGTATCACTCACTCTCTTTACAGAAATGATTGGCAACAAATGAGAAGTAAAGAGAGATGAGATACAAGAGCTGGAGTTATGAACAATAAATGAGAGCTTAAGAGATTTGACTTTGAATCAACCAATACAACAGTGAATATAAGTTTCCAGATATTTTAAATGCTGAGGAGTAACTTCTTATATAAGCTCTTAAGGATTCATGATCGTTTGAGGTAGGTGGGAGCACTAAATGCCAAAAATTCAACCGTTGAACTCTGCCGCGTATTTTGAATTTCGTCGCAGGTGTCGACACAATTGATTTTGGGTCGACACAAATCTTCTAGGGCTTGGTTCTTTAAGTGGTTGGGTTGACGCAGATCTTTGTAGGTGTCGACACGATTTCTGTATTCTTCTCACCAACACAACGGTATCGACACAAATGATTTTGGTGTCGACTCATTTTGTTCTTCAGCTTTCCAAAAAGGCCTTTTTGTATCGACTCGAATTGCCTATGGTGTCGACACTAAAAATTGTAAAAACCCTCGGTGATTTTCTGTCGACTCATTTGGACTTTTATGTTGACCCCAAAATCTTCAGGCAAGCTCGGTATATTTGTGTCGACTCTTCTTTAATTTGTGTCGACTCAAATATTTTGTAGGTATCCTCGGTACATTTGTGTCAACTCATTTTCAATTTGTGTCGTCTCAAAGTCCCGGATAACCAAAGTGAAGAACCACTTGGTGTCGACTCAAACTTAGTTTGTGCCAACTCTTTTTAAGAGCTGAGAGTCTCGGTTCTTTAGTGTGGATTCAAATTTCAGTTGTGTCGACTCAAAGTTTAATACCTGAAACATTTTAAATGAACTTGTTAGGGTGTCAACTCATTAGCTCAAAGGTGTTGACACACATGAGATCATCAAGTATTCTTTATCTTAAAGTGTTGACTCAAATATCAATTAGGGTCAATACAAAATATTCTCTTTCAAGAATACTTAAGGGTCAATCCATTTGAGAGATGAGTCATCTCAAATGGCTAAAGCTGTCAACTTATTTGTCATTTTGTGTCAACACTACCTTTTTAAAAATAATAAATATTATCTTTTTAAATCAATTTATTCTTAGAAAATGAATTATGAAAATCATCAAAATCTAAATAAAAAATTCTTGGGCCAACAGATAGGGTGGAATCAATCTGAACCATTTGTGGGTTATTTTCATTATTAACGAAATTGTTTCTTCGGTTATAGGTTTGGCTTGCATTTCTTCTTCTTTTTCGATTAAGATTTTTAATTCTCGAGGGATATCCTCATCGAATTTGTTAAAATCTTCGAAATCAAGACAAAATATTTGAGACACGGTAAAGTAAAGAAAGTCTAATTTTATTTCATCAATTTCAAAAGGGGTTACATTTTGAGACTCAAAATAGAAAGGGCTCGGTATGCTAACAGGTGCATTCCTGGCAGACTCAATGCTAACCAACTTGATACAAGCAGACCCAAAAGACTTAGACTCCATCCGACTTGTCACGTCATGCATAATAAAAGACTCAAAACACTGACTCTTTTTTATTTTAGTTGCATACATGATAAGTGAAGTGCGATCCGCAGGGGTGTCAGCTTCCATCATCAGCACATTCTTGTCGTTGTCATCCTTGCCTATACGCACCTGGGCCATCTCTTCATTGAAGAAAGACTCTAGATCTCCTTCTTCACAAAGATCTGCCCATTTTGTCTGCATCTTTCCTGTGAGACCCATCTACCAAATCTCAACTTCTTCATCACTTTTGGATAGTTGGTGACTGAAAAAGATCCCGAATCTTGGTAATTTCTTGTTAGTCTTCTCTTCAATCCACGGTTCGAGAAACCCATAATAAGGGAAATTGTCTCCTTCCTTGATGAAATGACAATTCATCGTCGGCTCATACTTCCCCATGCTTGATCTTTCCAATTCTGGCTTGTATCCCAATCCGTATCCATGGCGATTGTATTTTTTCGGGATCGGCTCAGAAATTCCTTGTAAATGCTTTCCTAATCCCATGCCTGGAAAGTAGGATATTTCTTTCATCATGGCTATGACCCTTGGGTTACCATAGTTCCCCTCGTCATTCATCAAAACTTGTGTGGCCTTGGTTTCGTCAAAATTAAATCCATTCAACAAGAAATTCTTCTCACCGTGTTGGATCTCAAGAAGCGAGGTAACATCACTGAGCGGAGCTGACAAACTAGTTTGACCCGGTATAGTGATAGTTACTCCATCTTTGATAAGTTTTATCTTTTGGGGTAGGGTGGATGGGACAGCTCTAATCAATGGGTCATGTAACCATAGCCTTCCTAGTAGCAGGTTAAATGATGCAGGCACATCAAGGACATAAAACTCCACTTCAATCTCCAAAGTTCCCAGTGCTATATCGAAAGTTACCAATCCCAGACATCTCTTCGCATGTTGTCATGTGCTCGTACCCTCTGTGCGCTCGGCTTGAAATCTTGCGTCTTCAATCCTAAGAAGTAAGCAATTCGTAATGGGCATACGTTGAGGGCGGAACCATTATCGACCAAAATAATTGGTACCCATTTTTTGAGACACTTGACGGTTAAATGCAATGGCTTATTGTGGGATGGTCCTTCTGCTGGAAAATCCTTGTCACTGAAGGCAATAACACTGGACTGCTTCTCAGGTACAAGCATTCCAACTAGTTGGTTAAGGGAGACATCAATTGGTATGTCCACGCTGTTTATGACTTTTAGAAAGGCCTGTCAGTGCTTGTGAGATGCTACCAGCAATCCCCAAATGCTTACATTAGCTTGTGTCAACTTAAGCTGCTTTAGAACTACATCTTTTTCTTCACTATTCTGTCTCTCCGTTCTTTTTGCCTGTTTCCTTGGTTCCTCTACACTTCTATTTGGTTGCCCCTTCTCTAGCCGTGCGAGCTTAAAATGTCTCCAATTCCTTGCCAAATGCCCTATCTGTTCTTCGGGCTCCCATAGTCCTTTAAATTGGTCAACCACTTATCGAATCTCGACTACCGGGTATCCCTCTTCTCGGAAGGTCCAGAAATTGTTTGTCTCTTTATTGCTTCCTTCGTTTCCCCAGAAGTCTTCTTCAATTCCCATTATGTTTTGTAAAACCCAAATGGACTCTTTGCTGATTTGGGCCTCCAGCTCAAAAAGTTGCAATAGTGACACTTCGTCAAACAGGTCTTCATAACCATACGTCAAACAGGTCTTCATAACCATATGGTGGGGGAGGGCCCCAAGGTTCCCACGGGCCTCCATGGTCACATGGTTCTTCGACTATCGGGTGTCATTCCGGCACATCATATCCTTCATCATATTCTATATCTGTGAATTCTTACTTGACTTCTTCTAACTCCCACAGGTCGTTCTCTTCCTAATAATTCCATTCGAGTGAACATTGTTAAGGTTGGTATACTGAAAATCATATTTTTAGTATTTAATTTTATTTTAATAAAATTAATTTTTCATTTATGAGAATCTTTATGAGTAATGTATGTATATCATTTTCTTTAATGTTATGCATGAATGTCCAATATTCTGTACAGTATTTAATATGGTAAGTAGAGTACGGCTTGCACACAGAAGATCAGATTTTAGGTTCTTGCAGAATATAAGTTTTATGTTTACAATTTAGATGGAAATAGACATACCACCAATATGACTATAGCACAGAGTTTAATTAGGTCTGTTTTAGTTACGGAGAACAGATAATAGCATCGTCTATTGTTCTGATTTTTTGTACTAGTACACTTTGTGTGTATTGAATGGGACACATTGGGGTAATTAATTTTATACTAACTATATAATTTAATTCACATCACAAGGTTATTATGAATAGTGCTTATACTCTTAATTTCGAAATAATTATTGATTTGCATATATTTTATATTCGTTGTTTTGACTCATTAAATGGTGCGATCTTATATGGGTATATATTTTCGGCGAATTGGATAATGGTATTATTTATATGGCGAATTTTAATTATTGACGAAATACACGTCTCGAAAGATCGAAATTGACAATACCCCCTTAAGGAAGCATATAAGTTTTGACCGGGCCAAACCTGTAGGTGGATTTGATAATCGGCAGTCAAATAAGTTAAGCGGAAGGACTTAAGAAATTATAATATGCCAATTAAATTAAATTGTCAGTAATTAAATTTAATTAGCGGGTATCGAAAATCTTAACATGGGAGAAATGATAAGTATTTAATAACATGAGCTCAATGCAAGAAGGTCTTGAGATTATGGGTCAGTGTCACGCCCCAAACTCCGGACCACGTGAAGCACCCATAAACCAACAAACACAGCACCCAACTTAAGAATTCACTCTCAATATATAACATACATGTATAGTATATAAACGCCAAACAGCTTACATTGCACGGCTTCAACGCCAAGAAACATGTAATACACATACATGATACAAAAGAAACAAAAATGAATACTATAACTCTTCTGCATCCAACCTGCAATCCCGAATCAGCGCGCGTGATCGGTACCTGAAAATATTTTATCCCACACCGTGAGCCAAGACTCCGCAGAAACTAGATAAGCATGCAATATAAACAAAACATGCTAGAAAATCGTAGTGCAGTTTTAGACTCTCTTTCAAGCCTTTAAAATAATTTTCACATGCGAACGGAAAAGCGAGGATATAAACCACCTTTTGACTCACTCACAGGAGCCCTGAAAATAGTTAAAAAAGGGTTTTTAGATCGCGCTTCACACGACTCTTCAAAACAATTTGAGATTGGTTTTATCCGTCCCACAATGCAGTTCATACAATCCATGTAACTTTTCGGGCAGAACCCGAAGGACCGCAACCCCGCCAATGCATTTTTCTCTGCCTCACACCGAGGGACCGCAGCCCCAAACTCAATCTTCTCGGCCCTTCCGCCGAGGGATTACCGCCAGCCCCAAACACATCCTTTCGGTCCTTTTCCGAGGGACACCGCAGTCCCGAACGTATCTTTTCGGACTTTCACCGAGGGACCTCAGACCCATCTATCACATTCCATACACCTATGCAAACCTAAACCAGAATTTAATGCATAAAACTATGTACAACCTTACGTACACATAATCACATCACATGCTACACACACGACTCACACTACACTTACAACATGCACTACATGCATCCATTCCTCATAACCCATATACACATGCCCATAAAACTCTGGGTTTCAAAGCATAAATCACGTTACACATAACGATAACAAAAATCACGTATACCATACATAAATAAACTAGAATTGTAAATGCATATAGCCACGTATAACCTCGCATCAAGACGCCACCCGTCACATAACTCGACATCCACTCACCTAGATAACCGACAACCCATACGACCAAGCCTAACCCCAAGGCCAACACCAGACCCACAAAACCCGGTCCTCACCAAAACCTCACCTTTGAACCGAACCACAGACCCACACTCCCGAATATAACCGACACGCACACAACCGTGCCACAACGCCCAAATCTAACCATACGTGTCAATCCGAGGACGGCATCTAAACGAAAACCTAGGATCAAGACGTAACCCCCGAAACCACTACACGACCAACCGAACCCCAAAAAGAATCCAATGGTATTTGAATCGACTGATCCCATAAATTAATCAATTGAATACCATAGAGCACCAATTAGAAACCAAGGACCGAAAGAAACCCCCACACGCTCAACACAGCCAAAGGAAACCCCTAAGGTCCCAACATAACCAAAGGAAAAGGGGTCAACACAAACCGCGAAAGTGTCGACACAAACAGAAAATATGTCAACACAAACAGCGAAGGTGTCAACACAAACAGAAAAAGTGTCGACACAAACAGCGGAGGTGTCGACACAAACAGCAGAGCTGTCGGCACAAAAGAACCGAGAGCAACAACACAAATAGCAGCAGAAAATGTGTCGACACAAACAAAAAATGTGTCGACACCAGCGACAAAATGTGTCGACACCAGCAAAAAATGTGTCAACACAAAACAACCGCGACAAGGACAACACAAACAGAAAGAAAATGTGTCGACACAAACGTAACAGAATCAGATTTTTCAACCAAAGAACTGGGCAACGGAAGAAAGCAAACCCTAGCTACAGAATAAACTTCTCGACCCCAAATTAAACTATCCAAACACCCCTTTAACTGTTGGGAATGTATACTGAAAAGTCAAGCTTTTTATGTAATTTATTCTGAATCCCTGGCATATTAATGAGAAACATTTGAGATGATTTTTTATTTATGGTTTCATATTTATATTTGTAATGTATGAATGCATAGTCCATATATTCTATCCAGTATTTGACTCGGTGCGTGCTGCACGAAAGATCGGATCAAAGGTTCTGACAGATTATACAGGTAGGCTCACAA
>JAUMHN010416300.1:0-13765 GCA_032360265.1 Heliamphora ciliata
TGCTTTGATAACATGAACGTGTTAGCATGTTAAGCATGAGAATGATGTGTATATGTGAGCATGGGGGTTGAACCTTAGGATTAATTAGTCTGGCCTTTGGGCGTTTGGATTAACAAGCTTGGGAGCCAAGTTAGAAACGCATTTAGCTGACGTGATTTCTAGCTGGGATTCTGACTAGGTTATCCAGATTGACGCGTCATTCTTGTCGGTTCTTCTCGGTATGTGAAGTTTGTTTAGCCTAAACCTAAGTAGCTACGTGTTGGCATGCTTATATGCTTAGAGTTTAAGTTCATGCGACATGTTGCATCTTGTGTTTTGTCTTTTCGTTCATATAGACATGATGTTTGCTTGGAGAGGGCGAGGCTATGTTCGAGGCCGTGACCATGGGTTTGGAGTTGGTGGTGGGCTCCGTGGGTGGTGTGTTGTGTTGAGACAACAATTGGTGAGGATGTGAGGTTATGGTGAGTTGATAGATCTCGTGTTGTTGAGATTGTCAGCCATCATTTAGGATGCCTGACCTTGTTTCACTATATCCTAGGAATGGTTTGGCTGACCATCTCTCGTGCTTGTGTCGGTTGCGATCGATGAGTTGTTTCCTTTTGACCTTGTGTTGAATTTTGGGGACGCAATTCCTTTAAGGTGGTAGAGTTGTGATACCCTGACCCTTTTTCTTTTTTGGCATTTTTCGACGCGCGTTTAGTGTTTTAGTTGCTGCATGTTTATATGCGTTTTGATGCATGATCGGATTTAGATATGCATGTGGGGTTAGTTCCCAGGGCCATTGGCCGTTGTGGCGCGGGTTTCAAAATATATATATACATATATATTTTTTATGGCGAGCCTATAAATATCTTCCTTTAGATATTTTTGTTCAAAATATCTTTTTCTTCCACTCTCTAGCTTTTAAACCAACCCAAATGCTCTGCCTTCTCTCTAACTTCTCGGGGGCCTAAGGCTCGATTTTTGACGATCCAACAGCATATCCTTTCTATTGGAACGGTGGGCTACGCTTTCATCCCGATAGAATTTTAGTTCAGCGAAGTTAATTTTTGCACGTGGATCGAGACGTTGAGTTTTTGACTCACCGAGGTAGAATCCTAGACTCTCATGTCTTATAACGGTATTACGTGTAATCGTGTGTGTTTTTACCGGTTAAAAATGCTTGAAAAATCGATTTGTGTTTAGAAAAATTGGGTTTTGGCTTGAAAAGGGGTTTTCTGTTGATTTCAGAGGATGGAATCGGGTTTTGAGTTTTCCTATTGAGGTTTTGTGGTAGCTTCGACTTTAGGCACGTTCGAGGGTGTCGAGAATGTGTTTGGAGGCTTCAATTTGTGGTTGAGATGGTGGTTTGTGAGTGTTTAAGAGTTTTGAGGCTTAGAACACTCAAGAACAGGAAATTTGGGTTTTTCTTAGGTGGTAGCTCACTTGAGCAACCGATGTCCGCTCGAGTGGACAGGCTGCGTAGGGCCGTTTTATTTTGCTAATATCTCCCTCGTCCGGACTCGGAATTGATTGTTCTTGTACTCAAATTGAATCCCCGGAAGTCTTCTGTCCAATGGCACCTCTATCACAAGAAAATACTTTTTGTAAAAAAACTTATGATCAAAATAGTGAGGGTATGTCAAAACTTCTTAACTAATTTTCATCCGTGTTGGCCGTGTTGGCCATGTGGGAGTCCATGTTGGCCGTGTTGGGCATGTGGGAGCCCGTGTTTGTAGTGTTGGCCTTGGAGGTTTTTTTTGGTCGTGTGGTGGCCTCTCGGTCGATTGGGTTATGGGGCTCGATCGACTGCTCTCCTCTAGTGGTCTTTTAGTTGATTGGATTATGGGGTCCGGTCAATTGAAGTCACGGAGAGGGTGTTGGTCATTTCATGCGAGGTGTTGGTGCCCGGTTGAGTGCGTGGTGATTGGTGCATCGTTGGGTGCGAGACATGTGGGGTCTGGTATTCTTCCTAGAGATGGGGTCTTGGTGAGAACCATTTTGTGGGAGGCTTGTGTTGTCCTTTCGTTACGTCGTGTTCTGTAAGTTTGTTGTTTGTGTTGGGCGCGTGTAGGTGTCATGGGTTTGTGTTGGGCGTGTGTGGGCATCGTGGGTTTGTGTTGGGTGTATGACGTGCATGGTTAGATGCGGATTTTTGGTGAACGAATGTGTTTGTGGTGGTTTGTGCATCGTTGTGTGTGGGGGTTTTTGATTTTGTTTCTTGGTTTGGGTTTCCTCCCATCGTTGACCGCTCGAGCAGTGATTGTGCATTCGAGTGGGCTGGTGGCCGAGAGTTGGGTCAGTGGGTAACTGCTCGAGCAGTGGTTGAGCGCTCAAGCCCTTGAGTGGTGTTAGCGTTCAGGTTAGGTTTTGGTTCTATGGGTTTTTGGTTGTCCAGGTGAGTGGATGTCGATTATTTTTTAGAGGGTGGCATCATGATGTGAAGTTATATATGGCTATGCGCTTTTATAACTGGTTTTGTGCATTTATAACTCTAGTTTATTTATGTATGGATTATGTAAGTAAATTACATAGTTTTGGTATCGTTACGTGTACCGTAGTTGCATGCTTTCAAATGCAGAGTTTTATAGGCATGATTATGAGGAACGGATGCATGTGATGCATGTTGCATGAGTTGCAGGTGTTGTGTGAGTCGCGTATGTAACATGTGATGTGGTTTGTGTAGCGTAGTGATAGTACGTGGCTTTATGCATTTAAACCCTAGTTTAGTATGCATGTTTCGATACGATTTTATCTCGTGGTTTAGGCATGGGTTAGGATGCCTGTTGATACGCAGATTTGTATCTATTTTGCATATGTGAGGCGGATATTGGTTCCTCGATGAAAATCCGTAAAGATATGCATATAAGGGGCGGATAATGATCCCACGGTGAAAGTCTGTGAAGATATATGTTGGCTCTGGTCAACAAGGCTAGTTAGGGAGGATAATGGTCTTACGGTGAAAGTCCGTGAAGATATGTGATGAGGGCGGACAATGGTCCTACGGTTAAAGTCGGTGAAGATGTGTGTGTTGCACGGGTTGCGTGCGTTGTGTGTTGCCCGGGTTTTGTGCGTTACATAGTTGGGGGCTGTGGTCCTTCGGTGAAAGTCTGAGAAAATACATGGATTGCATGAACTGTATTGTGAGATGGATAAAACCAATTTTAAATTGTTTTTAAGACTCGTGTGAGTCGTGAAATAAAAATCATTTTCAAACCGTTTTCAGGGCTCTTGTGAGTTGATAATGGTTCTTATCATCGCTTTCCCGTTTGCATGTGAAAATTTTTTTAAAGGCTTGAAAGAGAGTCTAAAACTGCACCTCATTTTCCTAGCATGTTTAACTTATACTGCACGCCTGTCTAGAGTCTAAAATATTTTTCAGGTACCGATCACGTAGGTTGATTTGGAGGTGCCGGAGGGGCAGAAGATCTGTAGTCTTTCTTTTTGCTCATTTTTAAACATGTATGCTGTAACGTGTTTTTCGGCGTTGGGGCCGTGTAATGTAAGCCATTTGGCGATTATATACAATACATGTATTGTTTATATTGAGAGTGTATTCTCGGGTTGGGTGTTATGTTTGGTTGCTTGTGGGTGTTTCACGTGACCCGGAGTTTGGGGCGTGACAGAGTGGTATCTATAATTATGAAAACCTTATAGCGGTTTCTATAATTTTCATAAAATACTAAATTACAGTTCACACTACTAAAGAACTGTAACTGCACTTTACGCCATAATCTCAAGACCATCTTGCATTGAGCTCCTGTTATTAAATAGTTAACTCAACTTCCCATGTTAAGATTCTCGATACCTGCCAATTAAATTTAATTACTGACAATTTAATTTAATCGACATCTTTAAATCTCTTAAGCCATTTTTCTTAACTTATCTGACCGCCGGATAATAAAATCCACTTACAGTGTTTGGCCTGGTCAAAACTTATAAGCTTCCTTAAAGGAGTATCGTTAATCCCGAGCTATCGATACGTGAATTATGTCAATAATTAATATTCACTATATAATTAATACCGCTATCCAACTCACCGAGAATATAGATCCAAATAAGATCGCACTCTCTAATTAATCAAAACGAGTATTAAATATACACAAATAATTAATTATTTTATGATTAAGAGTATAAGCACTCTCATAATAACCTTGGGGTCAGAATTAATTTATATAATCAGTATAAAATTAATTACCCCAATGTGTCTCATTCAATTCACACAAAGTGTACTAACACAGAAAGTCGGAATAATGGACAATGCTATTATCTGTTTCCCATAACCAAAACAGGACTACTAAAACTCTATGCTACAGTCGTACCGATGATATATCCATTTTCATCTAAACTGTGAACAAATACTTATATTCTGTAAGAACATAAAATCTGGTCTTTTGTGTGCAAGCCGTATTCTACACACCATATTAAATACTGTACAGATTAAAGGACATCCATGCATAATATTAAAGAAATGATATTGCATACATTGCTCATTAAGATTTTCATAAAAAAATTTAATTTTATTAAAATAAAATTAAATACTAAAACCAAATAAATCAATGGTTTTTATTATACAACTCTGACATAAACTTGTTTTCACAACTAGTGAACGAAAATTATCTTCCTGGTTCTGCCTTCTGAGAAAAACTGACCATTACTTTTTCTAGTACCGTGTCTGGTTGCAGTAAAAACATTTGCATGTTGATTTTTTTACACCAGTTCGTGGCCCACTAACTACCTTGGAAACTGTGTCACCTTGTTTCTGAATATTTTTCTTCTTTATGCTTTTCAGCCTAGAAGAAGAACCCTGTTAAGAAACAAACACATTTCCAAACATTGAAGGAATACGCTTGGTAGTTAAAACTATATCCAAGTCATATTTTCAGTCAACAAAATTTGACGTTGTTAGTTTGTTCTTTTTAAGTGTATTAACCAGTGGATTGAACGCTATTTTTAATCCTGAGAATTACATAATTAAAATAATCGTTAATTATGACAAGTAAAACTTTAAATTTATTTTAAAATTGGTTCCCTCTACTATTTTGAAAATAAACTCACCAGTAGCTTGGTACCCTGTGAATAGCATGCCTCGATGGGAGGACGTCTACTATTTATCGTTTGGCCAGACGTGTCAATCCCTATTAATTTTACTATCTAGGCAACAGACAATCCCAAGTAAAATTAAATAACTGGCATAGCTCCGGTCTAGTAAATAATGGCAGTAACTCAGATGGAGATGATATTATTATTTACAGGTAAGTGTTAACCACCACCTAATCTAGAATCAATCGCTTCGCAATGAAGGAGGTTCGTACCGGCGATACCGTAATTAATTCTGTCCGATTGAGAAGAAGGTCTTACTGCCAACACGCATAATTAATTACATCACATACGAACTGATGATGGAGACTGCAAGATTTACATGTGAATAAATTCCTTCTCTCACTTAGATTTTTAAAAAAAAATTTTGAGAGTTATAAAATTTTTTTTAATTAAATTTATTAATTTTAAAAACCACACGAATCAAAAGATTTCAAAACATTTTTCCGTACACACAATCTAAAAGATTACAGTTTGACAAACCACCTATTTGTACTTTAATGTGTAATAAATAAAATTACCCATGAATACACAGTATTTCTTTTACTTTGTAGCTAAGGTATTGAATAAAGGTATTTAAATATTTTAGTTTTACGTTACAAATTTTTTGAAAAAAATAATTTATTAAAATTAAATATTTTTTCATTTAATTAATCTAAAATTCAGAATTAATATCCACGTTTTTTCTAGATATCCGATTTATTAAAAAATTATCATAAACATATTATTTTGTAAAAAATAAAATATCTAAAGTTTTTTCATTTAATTAAAAAATTTTAATTAAAAAAATTTTATTTTATTTTATTTACAAAATATTAATTAAAATTGAATTTTTTCAAATTAATTAAATTAAATAGGAAATATAAAATTAATATTTATCATACACGCAGCTTATATAAATAAATAAACAAGATAAATATAACCCAATTTTATGATCGAAATAAAACTCTATCGAATTTCAAGTTCCTGTATGTAGAGCTTCCAGTCTTTTAATCGCTGTAGAAAGCCGCTTATTCTTACTAGAATTCAACTCGAATTCATCCACTAGGAGTGTTATAAATATACAACATATTTGGATCAAAACATATCAGAAAACAGTCACCAGGAGTCCCAAACATTAGTTACCACCGCCGGCCACCTTTACACCGCCGCCGCTGCTTTTGTCGCCCCTTCCCAAGGCTTTTGCCGCTTCATTTGAGCTCTACTCTTGACCCCATTTTTGTAAAAAATATCTTAAGAAATATACTATTTTTTTGAAAAAATCCCAATTTCAAAACAACTCAAAAAATAGCTTTCGATGGCCAACGAAGTTCCATCGCCGTTGCTGCCACGTCACCCTGGTTGCCATCAACTTCCCGAGGCCGTTTCGACCTCATCCGAGTTTTGTTTTTGTTCCTATTTTTTCTGGAATGTAGTTTACAAAATATACTATTTTGTTTTCAAAACATTTGATAAAAAACAGCCCAAAAAAAGGGCTTCAATAGCCTAAGAAGCCACTGCGCCGCACTGCCCAGTGTCGCCCCTATTACTTCCATTGTTTTAGTTGTTTTTCGTGGTTGGTTCGGCTTCTATTGGGACGCCCCGAAACTCGGGGACATCTAGAGTGACAAATAGTTAATAATGATGCGGAATAGTTATAAGTGACTAATACCCATCAAGTATAAAAGTAAGAATATCATAAAATTAAGGTTACAGACCAAAAAGTAAATTGTACTTAAAAAAAATATTAAAGAAAGTAGCACTAAGTTTGATAAGCTCAAAAATCAAGTGCAACAGATTGGTAGAATTTTGGATCACGAGAGCCACGGTTCCACCTCCTCTGGCACAAGGTGGTTGGCGAGAATTTTCTCGTCCTCAAAACTTGGCATAGAATGCCGTGTGCTAAAGCCCAATAGGAACAACATAATTATACAAAAATTTCTTCAAATACAGGTTAACACATAACAGACAGGATGATAGAATAAATATGACAGTGAGCAATGATGAGAATGATGCAACCAATTTAAACTTTCTATACCAATTAAAACTTAAGTTATTCTAGGTTCTCCCGGCCCGGGGGAACCATCTTAAACCCCATGATCCCTATCACGCTGACCAAGTCTACCGATCGACAAAGAGCGTTCCTTAAGGTGTAGAATGACTACGTAGCGAACTAAGTGTCCAGTCGAGTCATCAGCAACGGCAAGGGCGTGGACAAGTCAACACTTTAGGCCCTCGACTCTTAGGTCAAGGTGAAACGCAGGATTACGAAATCTAACTCCTATTATTATGTCATCCGAACCGCCTTCACCAATTATACAATTCATAACATTGTGCATTTAGTACTTAGGGAAAAAACCATCCACAGATAACCAAGGCATAAAGCCAAATTTTTTTTTTCCAAGTGTAATTGTACCACCCTAAAGTTCAATTTCATCTTTTTCGTAAAACCTTTAAGTGAACTCTGTAAAATCCATCTCAAAGATGATGTGGTATAATACAATATGCTAAAGTTACGATTTTTCAACTTACATGGGAATTCAAGCATGGATAGGATTATTTACCATGTAAGACAAAAAGTATACTAATTAACCTAAAGTCACCTCAAAATACTTAGGCTAAAATACAATGTACGTAGATCAACATTTTAACCAAATTTGCATGTAAATAATTCAACCACTAAAATCATGTAAATATATCAAGGCAATATTACACATTCTAATTATTTAATCATGCATAACACAACATAGGAAACCCAAAACAATGGCATTAAGACTAAATCACATTTAACCACAGTCAAGATTTTCAAATTTCAGCTACTAGTTTTAGGGTTTTTATAATACTTAGACTATCAATTAAAATTTGAGATTTGGTAGGTATCCTATTTGGGATGTTATGAACACTTTTTATATTTTACAAGTTTCCAAATTTTGCCTTTAAGGCCTCGATTTTGGAAAAATAAATTTCTGTGACAGTATAGAGAAAAATTTTTAGAATAGTGGAGCGAAAATGCAGTGGCTTCAAAAATAAAAATGAGGACTTAGACTTAAAAATTCATTTTTAAAATTTTACAGTGGTAGATCTATGATCTTAGAAGCTCTGAAACTTAACCTTTTATTTCTTTCATTTTTCGTGAATTTATTTTGAATATTCTACCAAACAGTGTCCATATTAGACACACTTTGAGAGAATCGTTGCTATTTTCTCTATACACATGCAAACAGGTTGATTCTAGTATGGTTGAAAAGATAAGATGTTATCTATCGAACCACATAAAAATTATACTAAAATCTTACTTCTACATTAAATGGCATGGACTCAAAGTGGTTTGTCCAAACAACCATTTTGATCCGATTTACTTCTCTAATTTTAGAAAAATAAAGAAAAAAATTTGGATCTCAAGAAAATTTGTGCATGTAAATAATATACGTATGAGACTACAGTAAAAATTTCAGAAATTGTTGATGAGTCTAGATCGCTTAAAAAAATGACAAAAATTAGATTTTTGACAAAAATCCTTTCTGGACAGATTTCAGTATGAAGAAAACATGTGCTTTCTAAGCTCCTAGGCCCACGGCCCTTGCATCCATGGTTATATCTCTCATATATATGGCTTATACATGAGATATATACCACTTGCATGGATCAAAAGCAAGAAAAGATGGTGGATGATTGAGGAGAAAGAATAAAAGTACGAAATAGATTCAAAATCACATCTCATATGTTTGAGCATGGATCTTGAATCTAGAGGTGTTTAAGAGCTAAGAAAACCTTAGTATATAGAAAATAAGTGTATAAAAAATATTGTTCCTACCTTGGTTATGCTTGATGGATGATGAAAGTTGATGAACTTTGATGAAGAGCTCAAGAATAACCAAGAACCTTCAAAATTTCAAGCTTTTTCTCACTCTTTCTCACTCTAGCTTACTTTCACAAACACTTAGAGAAAAAAAAATATAACACAAGGAGGGAGAGGGAGAGAGTGCTGAAAATGAGGGTGGGTGTATGGTCTTTTCAAATAAATCTTGTAGGATTAGGAGGCTCATGATGGTGTGTAAGGCCTAGGTGGGGTTAGTTCCATTCAAAATCCATGCATGTATGACAATACGTGTATAAAAATGAGATTGAGTGTTTAGGGGGTAAAAGTGGCCAGCCATGGAGGGTTTTTAGGCTCCAATTTTGAACTTTGTTATGTTATATTGCTTTATTGTATATTTAATGATATATATGTACTATATTGTTCAAGAATTGTATCTAAAAATTAACTTAATATTTATTTTTAACTATGAAAATTAAAGATTTGAATTAATATAATAATTTTACGTGTTATATTTAGTTTTTACATCTTATTTCAATTATAGCATTATTTAAATGTGGTGGTTGGGCTAAATTTTAATTTTTGTACAATTTTCGTAACTTGATGTATATTTTAAATTACTTTTACACTAGTTTAAATTTAATTTGATGAATTTAGATTTTAAAACTCAATTTCATGATTTAATATTATTTTATCATTATTTAATTATTTATATGTTGTATTAAATCTCTTTATATTAATATATAAGTTGACTTAAAATTATATTATTAAATTAGATTGTTACTTTTAATTATAATATTAGGTTACTTGTAGAGATTTATACATACACATATACATATATATAATAAGTTATCTTTTTGTTTATTTAGTTATTTTATACACTAAAATCACTTTTTTCTTTTGATTATTATATATTAAAGTAACTTTGTCTTTTTATTTCTTGATTATTTTATTAGGTTATAGAGAAGAGTATAATTATATATATATATCCTCCTACATAGATATACCTATACATTTATAGTGTTACTTTTGATTATTTTAATGAGAATTGAGTGTTGTAGAGAATTTGGGTTTATTGATTACTTTATTGTGTTTATTATAGAGATTCTTTTAAGTATGTCTGTATACTTGTATATACAAAGCTTGTGTTGGAATTTGTGTGAGTTTGTGTTGTAGTCACATAATTAATTAAAAAAAATTATTATTATTATTATTTTATTTTTATTTTTATTTTTTGCGGTTATTATCGTCATTATTGTTATGGTTCTTGTTATTATTGTTTACTTATTTATTTTTAAATCCTAGTATTGAGTGATCGTGACAATATAGGCTTCTACACTATTACTATACTACTGTTGCTATTATTATAACTAAAAAGCGGGTCCTTACAATCTATCCCCTTAAAATAAATTTTGTTCCTGAAATTTTGTGTCGTACCTTCGTTTGTAAATAACTGTGGGTAATTGATTCGCATGGTGTCCTCGCATTCCCAAGTTGATTCTTCGATTCCTCAATGTCTCCATAAGACCCGTACGAGTGAAATAGTCTTTCCTCTAAGCACTTTGTCGCGGCAGTCAAGGATCTTCACCGATCTTTCTTCGAAAGTCATGTCGTCGTCGATTTGGAGCTTCTCCCAGTTGAGGGTGTGGGTTGGATTAGGTTCGTACTTCCACAACATTGAGACGTGAAATACGTTATGAATGTCTGTAGGATGAGGTGGCAAGGCTAAGCAGTAGGCGACTGCTCCCACTCTGGCTAGGATCTCGAATGGGCCGATATACCTAGGTGATAGCTTTCCTTTCTTTTTGAATCGAATCACTCTTCATCGTGGCTGGATTTTGAAAAACACGTGGTCTCCTATGTTGAATTCCAAAGATCTCCGTCGTTGGTCGACGTAGCTCATTTGTCGACTCTGAATGATAGTAAGACGCTGCCAAACCAACTTGATCTTTTCGGTGGTTTCAAGCACGATGTCTAGTCCTAGCAAGTTGGTTTCTCCTGTCTCTGCCCAACACAAGGGCGATCTTCACGGTAAGCTGTAGAGCACTTTGTATGGTGGCATCCCAATACTGGCTTGGTAGCTGTTGTTGTAAGCAACTCAACAAGCAGTAGGCGCTTCTCCCAACTTCCCTTGAAGTCCATGATGCAAGCTCTCAGCATGTCTTCTAACGTCTAAATGGTGCGTTCAGATTGTCCATCGGTCTGAGGGTGAAAGGCTGCGCTGAAACAAAGCTCCGTTCCCAAAGCTGTTTGTAAACAGCGCCAAAACTACGATGTAAAGCGGGGGTCTCGGTAAAAAACAATAGAAGTTGGAATCCCGTGCAGGCAGACTATCTCTCGAATGTACTTCTGGCTTAAGGTTTCTAAAGTGTCAGAGGGTCCAACTAGCAAGACGTACGTAGTCTTGGTTAGGCGATCCACAATAACCCATATCCCGTCGTATCCCTAAGGCGATCTTGGTAACCCGGTGACGAAGTCCATAGTAATGTGCTCCCATTTCCATTCTGGTATCTCCAATGGCTGTAGAGTTTCTCCTGGCTTTTGATCTTCAGCTTTGATTTACTGACATGTGAGGCATCGGGTGACGTAGTCAGTGACATCTTTCTTCATACTACTCCACCAATACTCCCTTTTCAGGTCTTGGTACATCTTAGTTCCACCGGGGTGTACTGCGAAGGGCGATCAATGAAACTCTTTCAGGATGTTCTCTCATACTTCATTGTTGTTGGCAACGAAGAGTCGACCTTGAAACGTTAGGCACCCATGCTTATCCACTGTTCATCTAGGCTTTTACTCCTTAGTTATAAGGTGCTGCCGGATATACTCGGCTTCTTGGTCGTGTTTCTGTGCATTTAGAACTTGCTGACGTAGGTTGGATGTCGCCACTGTCAACACAAAACAAGATCCCTCCTTTGCTTCGGTCGGTTGCAAGCAAAAATTTCCAAGTGTTTCCATCATCTTCCACTCCTGGGCGGCGATACAGGCCAACTGGGGCCTCGTCTTTCTACTCA
Source organism: Heliamphora ciliata (assembly GCA_032360265.1). Lineage (NCBI taxonomy): Eukaryota > Viridiplantae > Streptophyta > Magnoliopsida > Ericales > Sarraceniaceae > Heliamphora > Heliamphora ciliata. Next base: position 11,887 of record JAUMHN010416300.1, read on the forward strand.
ATGTGTTAGCTACTACGTTGGCCTTCCCGGGGTGGTAAGCCAAGGTGAAGTCATAATCCTCAAGGTACTCGACCCAACGGTGCTGCCTTATGTTCAGATCCTTCTGAGAGATCAGGTACTTCAAGCTCTTGTGGTCTGTGAACAGTTTGAACTTCTCCCCGTACAAATAATGCCTCCAAGACTTCAGTGCAAAAATGACGGCTGCCAATTCCAAATTGTGAGTAGGGTAGTTCTGTTCATGCAGTTTCAGCTGTCTCAATCCGTATGCTATAACTCTGCCATTCTACATCAATACACATCCAAAACCTTTCTTCGACACGTCACAATAGACGGTGTATCTGATGTCGCGCTTCGGTATGACCAAGATAGGAGAACTCATCAACCTCTTCTTAAGCCCCTTAAAAGATGTTTCGCACTTCTCATCACATTCGAACTTCACTCCTTTCTGAGTTAATCGGGCCAAGGGCTTTGCCAACTTTGAAAAGTCTTGGATAAATCATCGATAGTAACCAGTGAGGCCAAGGAACCTGCGGATCTCGAATACATTTCTCGGCTGCCTCCATTCCATAACTGCTTCAACCTTAGTTGGATCTACTGCTATCCCTTTTTCAGATACGACGTGTCCTAAAAACTTTACTTGATTCAGCCAGAACTCACACTTGCTGGCCTTAGCATAGAGCTATGCTTCCCTCAAAGTCTGTAGGGTCGTTCTCAAATGTTGTTCATGCTCTTCTTCTGATCGGGAGTAAACCAAGATGTCGTCAATAAACACCACTATAAATTGGTCAAGGTACGGTTGGAAGAGTCAGTTCATCAGGCTCATGAACACTCCAGGGGCATTCGTGAGGCAAAAAGGCATAACTACAAACTCATAGTGGCCATATCGGGTTCTGAAGGCGATCTTCGGTATATCTTCTTCTTTCACTCGTAACTGATGGTATTCGAATCTGAGGTCGATCTTCGAGAAGTGTGTCGAGCCTCTGAGCTGGTCAAAAAGGTTGTCGATACGTGGCAAAAGATATCGGTTCTTAATTGTTACTCCATTCAACTGCCTGTAATCGATGCACAATCAGAGGGTTCCATCTTTCTTCTTAGCAAAGAGCGCTGGTGTCCCCCCTTGGTGAGGTGTTAGGGCGAATGAATCCCTTGTAGAGTAACTCCTCCAATTGTTCTTTCAATTCTCCGAGTTCTGCAGGTGCTATGCAGTGTGGGGCGATAGAGATGGGGGTAGTTCCGGGCTGAAGCTCGATAGAGAAATCGATCTCTCGTTATGGTGGCAAACCTGGGAGTTCTTCGGGGAAGACATCTTTGTATTCACATACTACCCGTGGTAGCTCTTTGTTGGGATGAAGGTCGGTGCTAGCTAGCAAGCAAGCTACTATACCAGGGATATCAAGGTGTTGGGTTTGGCGTGTGGTCATCAACTGGGGGTCTCGTCGTTCACCCTGAATTGGTACAGGCATTCTGTCTTCAATGCAAGTCTCATTCCTCTTCTGGTAGCAGTCTAAGTCCATAACTCGTAGGTCACAAGACAAGCTATTGTTGACTATACGTAGCGTGCACGATCTACAGATGTGATCTACCCTGACCTGACTTCCTACTGGTGTGGCCACACATAGAGCTTGAGACAAAGGTTTTGATTCTTGGTGTAAAGATCTCATGCTTGAAGTAGATATGAACGAATGTGATGCACCGAAATTGAATAAAACCTTCACCAAGGTGTTGAAGAGTGCAAACGTACCTTGGATTACTTGGGAGTCTTCTTCCTCTTCTTGTCCCTAAATTGCGAAGACTCATCCTCCGTTGTTGTTGAGGTTCCCATTTCTTCCCTGTTGCTATTGTTGTTGAGGTCCTCAGGGATCCTGATTGATAACTCCCG
>JAUMHN010416311.1:0-13765 GCA_032360265.1 Heliamphora ciliata
TTAAGATTCTCGATACCCGCCAATTAAATTTAATTACTAACAATTTAATTTAATCGGCATCTTGATATTCCTTAAGTTCTTCCGCATAACTTATTTAACCGTTGGATAATTAAATCCACCTGTAGGATTTGGCTCGGTCAAAACTTATAAGCATCCTTAAGGAGGTATCGTCAATTCTGATCATTCGGACGTGAATTTTGTCAATAATTAATATTTTCCATATAAATAATACCGCTATCCAACTCACTGAAAATATAGACCCATTAAGATCGTACCCTATAATGAATCAAAACAACGAATATCAAATATACGCAAATCAATAATTATTTCAGAATTAAGAAGATAAGCACTATTCATAATAATCTTGGAGTGTGAATTAATTTATATAGTTAGTACAAAATTAATTACTCAAATGTCCCGTTCAATACACACAAAGTGTACTAGCACAGAGAGTCAGGATAATAGACGATACTATTATCTATTTTTCGTAACCAAGACAGACCTACTAAAACTCTGTTCTACAGTCATACCGATGGTATGTCTATTTCTATCTAAACTGTGAACATAAAATTTATATTCTGCAAGAACCTAAAATCTAATCTTCTGTGTGCAAGCCATATTCTTCACATTAGATTAAATACTATACAGAATATCAGCCATCCATGCATAACATTAAAAAAATGATACACATACATTGCTCATAAAGATTCTATAAAATAAAATTTTAATTTTATTAAAATAAAATTAAATACTAAAAACATAATTTTCAGTATACCAACCCTAACACTATGATCCTTTGAGAACTGATACCGGCAAAAGCTGGACAATCTTAGTCTTGAAAGACAATTTATAAATTTGGTTCAGTCTACCCGCATATTTATAAGGTTACAGTAGGGACTTGTGGAGTAATTATGACATAAATTTCTAGTGTGACCTAGATACCTATCCAGTAGTTTTTGTAAATATGCAAACCTCTCAGCGATTTTTGTAATTATGAAAATCTTGCAACGGTTTCTGCAATTTTCATAAAATACTAAATTACAGTTCATACCACTAAAGAACTATAACTGCACTCTTAACCATAATCTCAAGACCAATTTGCATTGAGCTCCTGTTATTCAATCCTTAACTCATCTCTCCATGTTAAGATTTTCGATACCCGCTAATTAAATTTAATCGGCATCTTTAAAATTCTTTAAACTCTTCCGCTTAACTTATTTGATTGCTAGATAATTAAATCCATTTGTAGGGTTTGGTCCAGTCAAAACTTATAAGTTTTCTTAAGGGGGTATTATCAATATCGAACAATCAAGATGTGGATTCCGTCAATAATTAATATTCACTATATAATTAATACTGCTATCCAACTCACCGAGACTATTGACTCATAAAATATTGCACCCTCTAATGAATCAAAATAACGAATATTAAATATACGCAAATAATAATTATTTCGGAATTAAGAACATAAGTACTCATAAAAACCATAGAGTGTAAATTAATTTATATAGTCAGTGTAAAATTAATTATTCTAATGTGATCATGTTCAATACACACGAAGTGTACTAGCACAACGAGTCGGAACAATAGACGCCACTATTATTTGTTATCTGTAACCAAGACAGACCTACTAAAACTCTATACTACAGTCATACCGATAGTTTGTCCAATTCCATATAAATTGTGAACAAAACTTATATTCTATAAGAACCTATAATCTGGTCTTTTGTGTGCAAGCCATACTTTACATACCAGATTAAATACTGTATAGAATAAAGGATAACTATGCATAACATTAAAGAACTAATATTACATACATTACTCATTAAGACTCTCATAAAATAAAAAAATAATTTTATTAAAATAAAATGAAATAGTAAAACTAAATAAAATTCATGATTTTTAGTATACAACCCTGACATACTGCTTAGCTCTACCATCACAACTTGACAGTGTTCACAACGTTTTTCACGTATCGATGGTGAGGAAGTACGAACCTGATCCTACCCATGTTTTAGAGTGGAAGGAGCTCCATGTTGATAAAGATGCTACATTCGAAGAACAAGAAGTGAGGATAATTGACCAGTGTGACAAGATTCTATGAGGGAAGACCATCCCACTTGTTTGACTTCTTTGGAATCACAACATAATTGAATAATCAACCTGGAAACGAGAAGAATCAATGAGGGCAAGTCACCCTAGCTGTTCACGGACTAAGGTACGATACGAATTTTTTAGGATGAAATTTATTTTAAGGGGGGTAGGTTGTAACGATCTGGTTCAAACCCTAATATTAGCAATGGTTAGCCAATGAGATTTTAAGTCGCTAAAAAGTTAGAAAATCTAACTCAACCTAAAATCTTAATTTGATCTGGAAACCCTAAAGAGACCTAATATTCAAGAGGCAAAATCATAATACCCAGAGAAGACTGTCAACATCCTAAACTAAGTAAATAACATGAAGTATTAGATTAAAATAAAAAAATCCTCATAAATAGGGTAAAATGATCATTTTGTCCCTAATATACCAAAAAGTCTTAAAAATTTAAAATTTGACACATGGACACCCAAAATTAAAAATTTAAATAAAAATAAGTAGAAAAAGACAAAATAACAACAAAAAATGACAAAAATACCTCTTAGTGGCTGGCTACCTAGGAGTTTGTGCCCAAAAGTCACGTTTTTTCTTTTTAAGCTACAAAATGAGAAAGAGATGTACAAATTAAGCATCATTATGACCCAAGATTATTCACTCAAGTAATACACATAATAATATAATATTATAGGCTAACAAAAGTAAATAAATTATTATTAAAGTTCTTACACACCTAAATAAGTCAAAAAATCACATCTTGTCAAATTAGCTGAATTTGACTTAAAAGCCTACACCTAATTAATCAATTGCTATCAAAATTATGATAAATCATGAGAATACTAAACTAATCATAGACATACTAAAATAATATGTTTTATGAGGTAAGAATACTAAAAAAAATTTCTAAATTATTTTTTAAAGCATTTTCTTGCACAATATGGTACCAATATCTCACTTAAACCCTAAATTAATGCAAAATCAGATTTTTGAGCCTTGCCAAACACCCTAGCCGAAATCTCATCTGCCATGGTATGAAAATATTTCTCAAATAGCACCCCTATGCCATGCAATCAATCAAAAATCAAGAAAATTCAAAAAAGACTAACACATCCATAATTAAACCCACCACCCTTCTTCCCTATAAAACAAAGACCAAACCCAATCTTCCTCCTCCATATGGTTTGGCCAAGAGAGAGAGAGAAAAATCAGATTTGAGTGTTCTTGAAGTGTTCTTCAAGATTTGGGAGAATAATGAAGGAAGAAGAAGGAGAGAAAAAAGGAGTCCAAGGAGGCTTAGAGGAGTCCCAAAGCCAAGTCCCTTCATCCTTTTACCTTTGGAATATCAAATAAGTAAGTAAAACCTCTAAACTCTCTGCTCAAACTCACACAAAATCTTCCTTAACTCATCTCTTAAAACCCAACCAAGAACAAGAACCGAAATGTGAATCAAAAAGGTGTTATAGTGAGAAATTAGGGAATGTTCATGCTTTTTATGTTATGAGATGGGTTTGCAAGTTGATGTTCTTGAGTTTTATAAGTTCTTTGAGTTCTAGAACATTGATATTTAAGTATATAACACATGCATGCAAAGAAAATGGATCACATCTTGATATACTAAGTGCAAGGTGGCTAGAACATAAGTAGGCCCGAGATTTGAGCTTTTTGAGCTCTTTGCCTCGATTTTTAAAACATTATAACTAAATATAAAAAAATGATCTGAGTGTGTTCTTTATGTTCAGACCTAGATTTTTATGTTATCTTTCATACAAAATTTGTTTGAACCGATTTAGGTGAGTAGAACTTGAGATATAGCCTTTCTACCAAAATGTGTCAGTTTCAGACGAGTATGTGTTGTAGACCCAAAACACCTTTTTTTCAAACGTGATCTGGGATTAGGTGAAAAGATGAAAGTTGTAGCCAACACATATATGTCTATCTACTCACCAAAAATGTGTTGGAGGTAAAATTGCCAAGATTATTATTTTGGTAAACGACTTTTCGAGAAAAATTAACTAGACGGGCAAATGCTAAAATGGGGTCCAAATAAAGCTTTCGATAATGAACAATCAAAATAAAATTCGTGCAACCACAGTTAATTTTAGAAGAATACCTTTTTACCGGTCGAATCATCAACTATGATTTGAATCTGAGTTGAAGCTCTTATTAAATCTTCTACTGTATTCTGATATGCGATTCTTGAATGTAGGGTGGGCTACAATCTATTAAGAATTCGTACCGACAGAACCTAGACAACTTTAGTCTTCAAAGATAAGTTATGAAACTGGTTCAGGCTACCCACATATTTATAGGGCTACAGTAGGGACATGTAGAGTAATTATGAGTAAGACTTCCAGTGAAACACATACACATATTAACGGTTTTCGCAATTAAGCACATCTCATAACGGTGTTTGCAATTATGAAAAACTAGTAGCGATTTCTGCAATTTTCATAAAATACTGAATTATAATTCACACTACTAAAGAACTATAATTGCACTCTGGCCCATAATCTTCAAACCTTTTTGTATTGAGCTCCTGCTATTAAATGCTTAACATTTCTACTCACGTTAAGATTCTCGATACCCGCCAATTAAATTTAATTACTAACAATTTAATTTAATCGGCATCTTAAAATTTCTTAAACCCTTCTTCTTAACTTATTTGACCGCCGGATAATCAAATCCACTGACAGAATTTTTGCCCAGTCACAACTTATAAGCTTTCTTAATGGGGTATCGTCAATCCCAAACTTTCGGGACATGGATTCCGTCAATAATTAATATTCACCATATAAATAATACCGCTATTCAACTCACCGGGAATACAGATCCATATAAGATGGCACTCTCTAATGAATTAAGAAAACGAATATTAAATATACGCAAATCAATAATTATTTTAGGATTAAGAGTATAAGTACTATTCATGATAACCTTGAGGTGTGAATTAATTTATATAGTTAGTATAAAATTAATTACCCCACTGTGTTCCATTTAATATACACATAGTGTACTAGCACAGAGAGCCGGAACAATAGACGGCGCTATTATCTATTTCTCATAACTAATACAGGCATACTAAAACTCTGTACTACAGTCGTACCGATGGTATGCCTATTTTCATCTAAACTGTGAATATAAAACTTATATTCTACAAGAACCAAAAATCTGATATTCTGTGTGTAAGGTGTACTCTACACACCAAATTAAATACTGTACAGAATAAAGCACATTATGCATAACATTAAAAAATTGATATACATACATTGCTCATATCATAAAATAGATAATTAATTTTATTAAAATAAAATTAAATACTAAAAACATAGTTTTCAGTATACCAACCATAATAATTTCCCACTTATACTTAAAACTATGCTGCCATACATCTGACTCCCATGCCCTTTATATGACTGTCAAAAGTCTTAGCCGGTAAGCTCTTTGTAAAAGGATCTGCAAGGTTGTCTCATGATGTTATCTTGGTTATAGCAACATCACCTCTTGGTATAATTTCTCGTATCAGGTGATACTTATACTCAATGTACTTGCCTTTCTTATGAACCCTTGGCTTCTTCAAGTTTGTAGCCGCTCTGCTATTGTCACAGTAAAGTGTAATAACCGACTAAACTGAAGGTACCACCTCTTGATCCAACAGAAAGTTCTTGAGCCAAATGGAATCCTTGGATGCTTTAGAAACTGCCACATACTCGGCTACCATGGTGGAATCAACAATGCAGGACTGCTCTATACTCCTCCAACTTATATCTCCACCTCCTAAGGTAAACACATATCCTGACGTAGACTTACGAAAATTTCTGTCAGACTAAAAATCTGAGTCTGTGTATCCCAATGGTGCTAGATTGTCTGCCTGGTAAACCAATATATATTTCTTAGTCTTTTTCAGGTACTTGATTATATTCTTTATCGTAGTCCAATGCTCCTGTCCTGGGTTAGACTGATATCTGCAAACTATTTCAATGGCAAAGCAGATGTCGGGTCTAGTGCAAAGCATAGCATACATGAGGCTTTCTATAGAGTGCCAGGTGCAGTCAACTGGGATATAATTCCCTTTGATGACAGGTAGTTCCTAAAATCTCCAAAGAGGTATTCCCCACCACGGTCGATTCATAGTGATTTTATACTTTTATCTAGACACTTCTCTGCCTCCGCCTTGAATTCTTTAAATTCTTAAAGTATTCAGACTTACGGTGCATTAGGAAAATGTATCTATACCTTGAGTAGTCATCAATAAAACTGACGAAGTACTCAAAGCCACCTCTTGCCCGGATTGTCATAGGACCACACACATCAAAATGAATCAGTTCCAACTGTTCTTTAGCTCTATAGCATTTGGCAAAAAAATGCCTCTTGGTCATCTTACCCTCTAAGCATGATTCATAGACTGGAAGTGCCTCCACTTCCAATGAACTCAAAGGTCCATATGCTATCAGTCTATTTATCCTTTTTAAATTAATATGACTCAAGTATAAGTGCCAAAGAAACGTTTGGTTCATTAAAGAATAAAACTTTCTCTTATATAGTAATATAGATGTGTTATTCGTTTCAGTTAGTTGCAGTATAGGAGGATAGAAGATTCGATACACAGATCATCCACCAATATGGTAGAACAAATAAAATGTTTATTTTTCTTCACAACCACAGAGTCACCAAAATGAACAGAATATTTGTTCTTTATTACACTCGAGATTGAAATTAAATTTCTTTCTATCGAAGGTACATAAAGATAATATTTCAAAAGAAGTATCCTATCTCTACTAAAACTGAGAGTGGCATCTCCTACTGCAACTGCTGCCACCCTTGTATGTTTGCCCATGTGCAGGTATATTTCTCCATCACTGAGTTGCCTAATTTCTTAGAACTCCTGCAAATAATTACAGATATGATTAGTGGTTCCCGTATCTACACACCAAGTACCGGTAGATAACACCGCTCAACATGTTTCAACTACTAGTGAATAGAAATAACCTGATTTGTTCTGCTTACTAAAAAAAATTGGACACTACTTTTTCTAATGCCCAAACTAGTTACAGTGATAGCACTTACCTCTCGGCTTTGTACACTAGCTTTTGGTCCCTTAACTGCTTTTGGAGCTATGCCTCCTTGTGTCTGAACCTTTTTCTTCTTCTTGCCTTTCGGCTTAGATGAAGAACCTTTCTTAGCTACATACATAGAACCTTGCTTCCTAAGAACACCCTCAGCTGCTTGAAGTTCCTTAAAAAGTTCTAGCAATGAAAAACTGAGCTTATTCGTGGTTTAATTTAGGAAAAACTACTTAAAACTTTCAAGCAGTAACTGGAGTATGATATCGACCTGGGTTTTTCCGTTAATTTCAGCTCCAAAGATCTCCAGTTCATTCCAAAGACTGATTATAACTGGGGTGCCTTCAGCCATATTTGCATTCATTAGAGACTTCATGGCCACCTGCCGCAGCACGATTTTGATTCCCAAACATTTTTTTGAGGTTTATAAACATGTCATAGGCATTGGGCATAGAGTAATGCTGATGCTGTAAAACATTTGACATTGAAAGCCAAAATATAACAGCGAGCCATCTGATCAGCTTTCTGCCACTTCTGATGCGCCTGGGTTTGCTGTTCGATTGTCCCCATATCAAATACCGGTGGACATATCTCAGTTAACACAAACTTGTAATCCTCGACAGTTAAGACAATGCCTAAATTTCGTTTCTAATCAACATAATTTGATCTCGTAAGTTTGTTTTTTTTGAGTATTGAAGCGAGTGGATTGAGAGCCATTTTAATCTTGAGAATTACATAATTAAAATACCGTTAATTATGATATGCAAAACTTTGAATTCATTTTAATTTGATTCCCTTTACCATTTTAAAATTAATTCGCCAGCAGCCTAGAATCCTATGAATAGCATGCCTCGATGGGAGGACGTCTACTATCCATCGTTAGTCCAGACATGCCAATTCTTTTTAATTTTACTATCTAGGTAGCTGAGCCTACCAAGTAAAATTAAATAGCTGACATAGTTTCGGTTCAGTATATAATAGTAGTGACTTAGATGGAGAGAATACTATTATATACAGGTAAGTGTTAAATATCACCTAATATCAAATTAATCATTTCGCAATGAAATGTTCAAATTGAGAAGTGATCCACACTAACAATTATCTAAAATTATCCTTAAATGAGGTTTGTACTGGCGATACCGCAATTAATCTGTCTGATGGGGAGGAAGGCCATACTGTCAATACGCAGGATTTAATTGCATCGCCAACAAATTGGTGATGAAAACCGCATGATTTATTTGTAAATAAATTTCTACTCCCAATTAAAATTTTAAAATATGTTTTAGAGTTATAAAAATTCGTTTAATTAAAATAAATTTATTAATTTCGAGAATCACACAATCTGAAAGAATCAAACATCTTCCCGTGTACATGATTTCAAAGATTCTGGCTTGCTAAACCATCTTTTCGTGTTTAAATACTAACAAATAAAATTTTATAAATGCAAGTTTTTCCTTCAGCTTTTCAATTAAGGTATTGATTAAAGGCGTTTATTTATTTTATTTTTCGTTCCACATTTTATGAAAAATAATAATTTATTTCAATTAAATATTTTTTTATTTAATTAATTCAAAATTTAGAATTAATTTCTATGTTTTTTCAAGATATCCGAATTTATGAAAAATTATCTTAAACGTTATATTTTGCAACAACTTAATTTTATTTTCTATTACAAAATATTTTAATTAAATCAACAGAATAAATAAAACAGATATACAATCATCCACGCAGTTTATATATATAAGCACGATATGCATATATCCTGATTTTATGATCCAAGTGAAACGCTTCAACGTTTCAGTCTCCTGAAGAGATAAGCTGTAATAATCCATGTTCGTCGCTGATTTCTGTGTCCTAATTGCATCAGATTTTTCTGATATACTCCAATATAGTCATATATCATATATCAGTATCAGATATATCATAAAACATAACAAAATAGTCTCAGGAGAACCAAAAAACTGCTGGCCACCACCAGCCTGCCGGCGCCGCCTATGGCCATCCACTTCAGGCAACTTTTACTGCCTCATTTGACCTCTGTTTTCGACGAATTTTATATCGAAAGTAAGCACTTGAAATATAAATATTTTTTGTCAAAACATTTGCTTGGAAATAGCCTTAAAAATTATCAAAAAACTACTCAAACAGCCTGTGTCGCCCCACTAGCGCCGCCGCCCAAATAGTGCCCTATTTGGGCTTTTACCAGTGCTTCCTTGGTGCCCATTTTTTTTGAAAAAAAAAATCAAATATCCAGCCACATGTCGCTTCGAAGAACGCCTCAAAAATAGTCTGAAAACATCCCCCGAACAGCGCCGCTATAGCCGCAAAAAATTACCTATTTTAATGCACTGTTTGGCCTAGTTTTTTGTTTTGATTTTTGGACAGTATTTTAAGATATGTTTGCTGCTATTTTATACCTAAAACATTGCTGAAAAAATAGTCTAAAAAATAACCCAAACAATATCAAAACTGCCGCTAATAAAGTCGCCGGTGGTGGGCTATTTTGATGATTTTTTCTCACTGTCTTTGACTTGTTTTTGCTGCTGTTTTTCATGCATAAATACTGTAAAAAAAACTCACAAAAAACCCATTTAAAACTATTAAAAACTTACCACAATCTGTGGCCCGTAAGAACCTAAAAATACTGTCGGTGCCGCCGCCGTTCTTCGTGTTCTTGGATATATTCAACATGTTATTAAATATTCTAAACAAATATATTAAAAATAAAAACTAGCTATTGCATTGATCCTATGTCCTGAAGGCTTACATTCGATCTATCACGGTTAATTCTCGTGATTAAAAAAAATAATCATCATTCACACCATTCAATCAAACATGAAAAATAAACGACGATCATAAAACCAGGATTATAACGCCTGCAAAACAATAGTTAGCACAGTTCTATGACTACCCGATCCTGATAACTATAAACAAAAAAAAATAAAACGGATCTGATATCAATTGTTGGAGGTAAAACTACCAAGGCATTATTTTTGTAAACGATTTTTTGAAAAAAACAAATAGATGGGCAAACGTCGAAATAGGCTCCAGATAAATCTTTTGATGACGAACGATCAAAATAAAACTCATGCAACCATAGTTAATTTTAGAAGAATATATTTTTACCGGTCGAATCTTCAACTACGATTTGAATCCGAGTTGAAATTCCTGTCAGATCTTCTACTATATTCCCTTTTGCGATTCTTGAATGTAGAGTAGATTACAATTTATCAAGAATTCGTAGCGATAGAACCTGGACAGCTTTAGTCTTGAAAGACAAGTTATGAAACTGGTTCAGCCTACCCGCATATTTATAGGGCTAAAGTAGCGATCTGTGGAGTAATTATAAGTAAGATTTCCAGAGGAATACAGACACGTATTAGCAGTTTTTGCAATTAAGCAAACCTCATAGCGACATTTGTAATTATGAAAAACTAGCAGCTGTATAAAATACTAAATTACAGTTCACACCACTAAAGAACTATAATTGCACTATAGCTCATAATCTCAAGATCTTCTTGTATTGAGCTCCTGTTATTATATGCTTAATATTTTTTCCCATGTTAAGATTTCTGATATCAGCCAATTAAATTTAATTACTTACAATTTAATTTAATCGACATCTTAAAATTTCTTAAACCCTTCCGCTTAACTTATTTGACCACCAAATAATCAAATACACCAGCATGGTTCAGCCTAGTCAAAACTTATAAGTTTTCTTAAGGGAATATCGTCAATCCCAATCTTTCAAGACGTAGATTCCATCAATAATTAATATTCACCATATAAATAATACCGCTATCTAACTCACTGGAAATATAGACCCATATCAGATTGCACCCTATAATGAATCAAAATAACGAATATTACATATACACAAATCAATAATTATTTTAAGATTAAGAGTATAAGCACTATTCATAATAATTTTGGAGTGTGAATTAATTTATATAGTCAGTATAAAATTAATTATCCCAATGTGTCCTGTTCAATACACAAAGTGTACTAGTACAGAGAGTCGGAACAATAGACGATACTATTATCTGTTCCCTGTAACCAAGACAGACCTACTAAAATTCTGTACTACAGTCATATCGATGGTATGTCTATTGTAAGGACTCGGACCCTTGTTATTTTCTAAGCAGTAATAAAAACGAATATGTTATGTCCTGTGGAGGTGTTTGAGAGTGTAAATCAAGCGTGAGAATTAATTCTTGAGCTAGTAGGTGTTCGTAAATGATGGTTTAGAGTGGATTTATGCAGGATAACGTGGTTGGATGATGTTTTGTAAGTGTATGGTTCAATTGCAGCTTCAGTGATTCGAGGTCCCAGCCCAGGTTGACCGCTTGAGCGGAGGTATGACCGCTCGAGCAGACAGATGGCCGAGAGGTCTCAGAGGAGGGGACTGCTCAAGCGATGGAGGTCTGCTCGAGCGGACTATCGCCGAACAGGTGTTTTAAAAAGGTCGCGTAGAGCCATTTTCTCTCATTCTTTTCATATCTCTCTCTATCTAGAGCCTAAGTGAGAGTTAGGGTTGGATCTTGGGTGTTGTTTGGGGCTTCCCTTTGTGAGATCTCACCCTTTCACCTTGATTGCTTGTCGTTGGAGATCCAATCTTGGTGTTGGACGTTTTGTTCACATTGTGTGGCTGAAGACTTTCGTGGTTGGAGCTCGTGTGAAGCTTTTACTTATGGATCTAGCATCCAATGGTAGGATCTATGACTTTCTTTGAATATGTTCGTGATATGTGTCATATTTTCTCGTTTATGAACATAAAAGCAAGAAAATCTCGTTTTCAAAGCCCTAGGTTTGAGTTTGGTGATAATGATGGTTAAATCTTAGATTTATGAGAGATTTAACATGTTCCTGTCTTAACATTATTATTTCTTGTGATTGGATTGAGGAATGAGAAATTAAGGTTTGGGTTTTGGGTCAAAACCATGAAAATTAGGGGTTTTGGGTTTAAAGAATTGGTATGAAGAAATTGACATGTTAATGGTTAAATTAGGAGTTATCATAACTTATTGTAAACCTATTCCATGAACTTATGTGACATATGTTGATGTCGAGTAAAATTATGGGTTTTGTTGGATAAAATTGAGAAATTTGTGAATTTGAAATCACATGAACGGTTAATTTGGGTTTGAGCCCTAAAATGACAGAAATGTAAATAATGAAAACATGCAATGATGTGGGTTTGGTGAGAGGAATCATTTAGGTTGGACTCACGTGTGTGTTGTGATATGTTGAAAAGGACTGATTTCTAGATCTAGGATTGTTTAAGATTGGGCACGAGTTGCTTCACGGTGAAAGACCAAAAAACTACGCAGATAGGGTTCTTTGCCCCCCAACTAGCAATCGGGAAAGGACGTTAGTCATGTCGGCACATAGAACGTCCCATTACTTCATGAGGCCTGTGTGGCCAGGTTGAATGTAACACTACGTGGGTCTATACGCTCGTCTGACGTCGGTGCCTATGATTTTGAACCATGAATTGGTGAAATATGAAATGTGTTGGCAACGCGCGTGTGTGTGTTGTAAATAATCAGGTTAGTAAAACCTCAACTTGGAAATGTGATAAAACGGTGAAATAAATGTGTTGGGTTAATTGAAAATGGTAAAGGTGATGGGTTAACGATGAATGATAAATGAGTTGGGTTCTTTGGGTCTACCAAGATGGGTATTTTCATGAGCATAAAAGGGAGATATGGAATAATGATTCTTTCATACAAAAACCTGGTTATGCATGGAGAACTTATCTCAAAACAAATAATATGAAATTGATCAAACTTATATGCGTATTTTGCATAACTATCTTCGCATGTCATGCATATATTCAATGCTAGTCTTGTTCCTACCAGCTTCAACTCATGTTGTTTAACAACATTTTAGGTGATAGCAGAAAGAAGACCTTCGAGTAAGACCTGTGGTTGATGGCTTTTTGGATAATTAATGGGATTACAATTCTTTTGGATAGTTGATTTTGGGAAATGAAATTGTAAAGATGTAATTCCTTTTTTGAGCCTTCGGAATATTGTAATTGTGGACTAGAATACCGTTGTTGTAAGGCCTTAGGTGTTGGAGGCAAAATTGCCAAGATCATTAATTTTGCAAACAATTAACGAAAAAAATTAACTGGACGGGCAAACGTCGAAACGGGCTCCAGATTAAACTTTTGATTTTGAACGATCAAAATAAAACCCGTGCAACCAAAGTTAATTTAGAAGAGTACCTTTTATCGATCAATTCTTCAACTACGATTTGATTTTGAGATGAAGTCCTTGTCAGATCTTCTACTGTAATCCCTTACGCGATCCTCGAACGTAGTGTGAGTTATGGTCTATCGAGAACTCGTACCGGCAGAACCCCGATATATTTAGTCTTGAAAGAAAAAATATGATCTATCAATCTCAAACTGGTTCAGCCTACTCGCGCATATATAGGGCTACAGTACAGACCTCAGGAGTAATTATGAGTAAGACTTAGTGGAACACAAATACCTACCAGCGGTTTCTACAATTATGGAAAGAAGCAGCAGTTTCTGTAATTTTCATAAAATACTGAATTACAGTTCACACCACTAAAGAACTATAATTGCACTCTGACCCAT
>JAUMHN010416320.1:0-13763 GCA_032360265.1 Heliamphora ciliata
AATGATACACATACATTACTCATAAAGATTCTCATAAAATAAAAAATTAATTTTATTAAAATTAAATTAAATACTAAGAATATTATTTTTAGTATACTAACCCTAACAAAAACAGTGTCTAATTTTTCTCAGCAAACAGAACAAATAAGGTAATTTTTATTCACTGGTTGTTGAAACATATTCAGCAATATTATTTATCGGTAACTGGTGTGTAGATACGGGAGCCACTAATCATGTCTACAATTCTTTGCAAGAGTTTTAAGAAACCAGGCAACTCAATGATGGGAAAATTTACCTACACATGGGTAATAAGATCATGGTGGCAGCAGTTACAGTGGGAGATGTCACTCTTTCTTTTAGTAGAGATAAGATTGTAATTTTAAAAGATTATTTTTATGTACCGTCAATTAGAAGTAATTTAATTTCAATTTCTTAAATGGTTAAGAATAAATATTCAGTTTGTTTTATTCACTTTGTAGTTATTAAGAAAAATAAACGTTTTATTTATTCGGGTACATTGGTGGATGATCTGTATGTTATATCTTTTTTCCCTCCTATACTATAACTGAATGAATTAAATAACATGCTTAATTTACCAAATAAGAGAAAGGAACATTTTTTAATGAACCAGACGTTTCTTTGACACTTATGCTTGGGTCATATTAATCTAAAAAGAATAAATAGACTGGTTGAAGATAGACCTTTAGGTTCATTAGAAGTGGAGCCACTTCAATTCTGTGAATTCTGCTTGGAAGAGAAAATGACCGAAAGGACATTTCGATTAAAGGCTATAGAGCTAAAGAACCGTTGAAACTGGTTCATTCTAACTTTTGTAGACCTATGACTATCCGGGCTAGAGAAGACTTTGAGTACTTCATCACTTTCATTGACGACTATGTATGGTATGGATATATTTATTTGATGTACCATAAATCTGAATGCTTTAAGAAATTTAAAGAATTCAAGACGAAAATGGAGAAGCGTCTCGGTAAATAAATATATCAAGTCACTACAATCTGACTGTGGTGGTGAGTACCTCTTTGGAGAGTTTAGGGACCATTTATTAGTAAAGGAGATTACATCCCAATTGACTGCGCCGGGCACTCCACAGCATTATGAAGTTACAGAAAGAAGGAATATGACTCTTAAAAAAATGGTAATGTGTATGATGAGTTATTCAGATTTACCCAATTCTTTTTTGGGGATTTGCATTAGAGGCAACAGCTTAAATTCTAAATTTGGTACCTTCTAAGTTAGTACCTTCTACTCCTACTGAATTTTGGACTTGGCGCAAACCTAGTCAGGGACATATTCCGATTTGTGGGTGTCTATCACACGTACTAAAAGAAAACACGGGTAAGTTAGATCTAAGAATCAAAGTTTGTTTCTTTGTCGAGTGTCCCAAAGGAATGAAGGGTGGTTTATTTTATAATCCTAAGGATCAGAAGGTCATTGTCAATACCAATGCTTAATTCTTAGAAGATGAATATACAATGAAGCACAAGCCCAAGAGTAAAATTATTCTAGAAGAACTAAGAGGAAATACTTGTAGAACGGAAGAGGAACCACGAGTCATCGATATCCCATTACCTCGTCGTAGTGGGAGGATTATTGAGAAACGTGCCAATTCTGAACCAGATCAGAGTGCTACCACAGACATGCTGGTTTTACAACCAGGGGTGCATGTGGATGATGGTACACAAGATTCAGAATCAGTACAACATATCATTGGTATTATACTGATGCAGGTAGTACCTCGTCATAGTGGGAGGCTTGTTCGTCGACCTGGTCGGTGTATGCTATTGGGAGGGTCTTTTGATGAGATCCTAACATAACTAGATATCGAACCCTACAACTACTATAAAGCATTCCAAGACAAAGATGCAAATTTCTAGAAAAAGGCTATGAATTTAGAGATAGAAACTAAGTATTCTAATTAGGTCTGAAAACTTATAGAACCATCCAAAGGGATAAAATCCATCGGATGCAAATGGATCCATAAGCAGAAGAGAGGAGCAGATGGGAAGGTGAAAACTTTCAAAGTTAGACTTGTTACAAAAGGGTTTACTTAGAAAGAAGGGATATACCGAGGGTTTGTTTGATTTAAAATAGTAAAAAGACTACAGTTACGATCCCACGAGCTAAGTCTTTAAAAACAAAACACAAGTTTTGAGATAAGAAAAATCTTTTCATTTTAAAAGAAGCTCTCAGGCCGTTTCAGAAATCTTCCTCGAAGCACAAGAGTTTACATGAAGTAGAAACCAGTTAAAAATCTGTTTTCTAACTGTTGATCCCAACAACGAGAAACGTAGTAACAAACTATGAAAAATAACAACCAACCCAAGGTTCTCTCAAAAGCATTAAACCATGCATACATCTATAATCATTGCATATGTTTTACAACATGTTATCTCCAAACATGAAACATATGCAGAAAGGTATAAACTACCTAACAAAACAAGACAACATGGTCTTGTCATCAACCACCTCCGGGCACCACTGGATCAATCTACAAGACCACGCTTACCTGAAAAAGGTTTTACAGCAAAATCTCACACCGTGAGCCGAAGCCCAATAGAAACGGACTATAAAGCTGTAAAGCAGGTTATGCAACCATAAGCATACAGGCTTAATCACAGGAGCCAAAAAGGTTTTCCCAACCCAAAATCACAAGTTTTCCATCGGGCTAACGCGAGTCTCAAAATGGTTTTAATTTATAAAATCCCACATTTCCATCCTCAGAACCATGCATATCAACAATGCAAATAATGTTTTCCCAATTAAAGAAAAGCAGTAACCAAAACGCTAGTTTCCACTTGTTGGATAACACACCGAGGAAAGAGATAAGATATTTTTCATTCAGAACACACAGACCCGAGGAAAATAAACCGGTAAAACAGTATACTCCACTCAGGCCACACAGCCGATAAGAAAGATAAAATGCATTCTGTGTACCGACTCCGTCACAAGAGGACAGAGGTAACAACTATAGACTCCTGTCCATTACCCTAGACCCCAACCATTCAAAACTCGCTAGGTAATGATAAGTTCTATACGGAGCACCACGACGTAAACGCTAACTTTACGGGCTTACCTACTCTGTGCACGTTTCTAAACTTTCACCGAGGGCAACTCGTGCCAAATACTTGTCATCCCGGCACATCTAGATAGTCATTTCACAAAACCAATGGAAAGAAGACTTTCGGGGCTTCAATTTGAGTATAAGAACGACCCAATTCCGAGTCCGAATGAGGGAGATAACATCAAAACAAAATAGCCCTACGTAGCCAGTCCGCTCGAGCGGACGTCGGGCGCTCGAGCGAGCTACCACTCGAGAAAAACCCAAATTTTTCCTGTTCTTGAGTTTTAAGCCCTCAAAACTCTCAAACACCCACTAACCATCATCTCTACCTCAAATTAATGCCTCCAAACACCTTTTTAACACCCTCGGGTATACCCAAACCCAGAACTACCACAAACCCTGTAAAGGAACACTCCAAACCTAATTCCATCCAACCGAAATCAACACAAACGCCTTTTTAAACCAAAACCCAGTTTAACGAAACATAAATCGATTGCCCATGCATTTTTAACCGGTCAAAATACCTATAATTGCACGTAGTACCCTTTTAATAACAGTAGAGTCTAGAATCTTATCTCATTGAGCTAAAAGGTCGATGTCTCGATTCACGTGCAAAAATGAACTTTGTCAGAATAAAATTCTGTCCGGATGAAAGCGTAGTCCACCACGAGGATACTAAGGATTGCTGTCTAATCGTCGAAAATCGAGCCCCGAGTCCCCGAGAAGTTAGAGAGAAGGTAGAGCGTTTGGTTTGAAAAAGGAAACTAGCTTGTAAGTTATGAAAATATCTTTTGAAAATATTTAACTCTAGATATTTATAAGCTACGAAAATATCTTTTTTTTTTAAATTCGTACCACAATGCCCAACAGCCTCGGGGACCAATCCCACAAGAATCTCTAAACCCGAACATGCATAAAAATCATACATTTGTAGAATCTCGCGCCAGGCCTCCACCGCTCAAGCGCTCGATCATCGCTCGAGCGAGCCCCTGTCGACATACTTCACTGCCATACCATTGCTCGAGCAGATGACCACCGTTCGAGCGGTCACCATCCAGACCTACTCTCTACCACCAGCCCACTCAAGCGGTCAACGCTGGGTGAAAAATTGAACAAAAGAAGCAAGATCAAACTTAAATTCTTACTCCCGTCAACACTTATATCATTTCCTAAAAAGAAAATGGGTCAGGATCTCACACTGTGTGTACAAGAAACATGATGGAAGCATGGTAGTCATTCTAGTACTTTATGTGGATGACATCTTACTCATCCGAAATGTTGTGGGGGTATTATCTTCGGTTAAAGCATGGTTATCTGGGTAGTTCGATATGAAAGACTTAGGAGAAGCCAATCACATCCTTGGGATCAAGCTTATGTGTAGCGACTCGGACTTTTGATAATTTTGAGGCGTTAATGAAAATGAATGTGTTATGTCCAATGAAGAAGTTCGGGAGTACAAAATGCGCGTGAGAATTAAATTTCTAGATTTTTATGAGCTCGTTAATGATGATCGAAGGTGGATTTACATAGAAGAACATTATTGTGAGGAATTTGGATTATGCTTGGTTTAGATTTGGCTGTTTCTGTTCGGTTTCGCAATCAGGGTTGACCGCTTGAGCGGTGGGGAGCTCGCTCGGGCAGACTAGTAGCAGAAAAGTTTCTGGGGTTTGACCGCTCGAGCGGTGGGGGTCCGCTCAAGCGGACTGTCGCGGATCTGGTGTTTTAAAAGTCACACGAGGCTTCTTTTCTTCTCATTCTTTTCTCTTCCCTCTCTCTCTAGAGCATATGTGAGGCTAGGGGTTGGATTGGGGGCTTGTTTGGCTCTTTCTAGTGAGTTTTCCTTGCTCCTCTTTCGGTGGAATGCTCGTTGGAGACCCGGGCTTAGCGTTGGAGAAGCTTTTCTCATAGTGCGGTTGGAGATTCTTGTAGATGGTGCTCGTTTGAGGCTTTTTCTTATGCATCTAGCATCGCTAAGGTAGGATCTAAGGCTCTCTTTGAATATTCTGATGATATGTGTTGTATTTTTGAATTCGCGAACATAAAAGCATGAAATGCATGTTTTCAAAGCCCTAAACTGAAAATTGATGATACTGAGAGTTTAATCTTGAATCTATGAAGGATTTAACATGTCTTTATCTTGACAATGTCATTTTTGGGGGTTGGATTTCGAAATGAGAAACTAGGGTTTGGATTTTGAGCTAGGGTTGTGAAAATTAGGGGTTTTGGGTTTAAAGGATCGATATGATGAAATTGATGAAATTGTTGATAAAATTGAGAATTTTCATTACCTATTATAACTTTCTTTCACAAATCCAAGTGATGAATGTGGATGTAAAGCATATATTGTGGGTTTTATTAAATAAAATTAATGATTTTGGAATCCGGAATTGATGTGAGTAACTAATTTGGGTTTGAACCATAAAATAATGAAATTGTGACTAATGAAAATAAGTAATGTGGGTTTGGCAAGAGAAACCTTTAGGGTTGGACTCGTGTGTGTATATGATATGGGTTTGGTGAGAGGAACCTTTGGGGTTGGACTCACATGTGTGTGTTGTTTTGTAATACGATAAAAAGGACCGATTTCTGAATTATTTAAGGCCGGGCACGAGTTGCTCCTTGGTGAAAGTCCGAAAAGCTGCGCAGATTGGGTTCTCTGCCCACCGGCTAGCAACTGAAAAAGGACGTATTTGGGTTCTCTGCCCGTCGACTGATGACCGGGAAAGGACGATAGGGTTCTCTGCCCTCCGGTTGACAACCGAGAAGAGACGAGTTGTGTCAGGGTATAGAACGTTTCATTACCTCGTGGGAATTGTATGGTCGGGTTAAGTGTAATGCTACGGGGTCTATACGCTCGTCTAGTGCTGGTACCTATGTTTTAAAGCACGAGTTGGTAAAATGTGAAAAACGCTGACAAGTGTGTGTGTGTTGGCGTGTGTTGCTGTGTGCATTGTAAACAATTGGGTTGGTACAATCTAAATTGGGAAAAGAAACAAAACGGTAAAGCGTGTTGGTTTAAAGAGAAATGATAAGGGAATTGGGTTAGAGAAACCTTGATGGAAGAGATGGAAAGAATTGTGAAATGGAAAACATATTGGGTTGATGAATGAAGGTAATACGTATTTGACTAATTAAGAAGGGTAAAACGAAATGATTTCATGAAAGTCAATGAGTATAGGACAATAATTTTATTTATATAAAACTCAGTTATGCAATGAAAACTTAATGGGAATAAACAATATGTTTTGATCAATCTACGTGTGCATCTTGCATAACCATCTTCAAATATCATGCATGTATTCGAGGTTAGTTTTGTTCCTACGAGCTTCAGCTCATGTTGTTTAACAATATTTCAGGTGATAGCGGAAAGAAGCTCATGGGCTGAGACGACAGTTGTTTGACTCTTGGCGTAGTATGTGGAATTGCACTTTCTTCGGGATAGTCAGTCATTGAAAGTTGGAATTGTATTCTTATTTTTGAATATCCGAATTATTGTAATTGAGGATTAGAATCCCACATTGTAAGGCCTTAAGGCTATTCTTGTTTATGTTGTGCATGGATGTGAGGTCGTTTATTGTATAAAACTTGAATGATTATCTTTGTCAATGAAGTTGGAATCTTGGTTTGTTTTCATGTAGTGGATGGATATTTTAAGCTTTTATGAGTATTTAAGATCTTATTTAAGGGTTTGAATTCTTGTTCCAAGAAGGAAAATAAATGGTTGTTATTTTCAGTTTTAGAAGGATTCACATAGTTTTCAGAAAGGAAGTCTCGGGTGCCTGATCGCTCGAGCGGTCATGAGTCCGCTCAAGCGGGGTTCGCTGGAGATGTTTTGCTAATGAATGTTTAAAAATAAGTTTTTCTCAAAGGAGTTATGGACATGAATGGGTTGTTTAAAGGCATGGTTTTTGAAGAGAAGGTTTTCATTTTGGGTTGGTTACCGAAAGTATATTCGAATTATATTAGAACGGGTCTGGGGCGTTACATTATGTGAGATTAAAAATAGAGGATGCTAGGCTTATCACAAGCTAGTTATATCGACACTATCCTTGCTCGTTTTAGTATGTAGGATTCCAAGAAAGGGTTTCTCCCTTTCAGGTATGTAATTACTCGATCTAAGGATTAGTGTCCTAAGACACCTGATGAGATAGAGAAGATAAAAGCAGTTCCTTATGTTTCGGCATTAGGAAGCCTCATGTATACTATGCTGTGCACTAGACTCGATATCTGTTTTGCTGTTGACATGATTAGTAGATATTAGTCGAATCCAGCGTAAGAGCATTGGACAGTGGTAAAACATATAATTAAGTACCTGAAAAGGACTTGGGTTTATATGTTAGTTTACTAGACAGATAGTCTAGTACCTTTGGGTTATACAGACTTGAATTTTCAATCAGATAAGGATTCTCAGAAGTCTACATTTGGATATGTGTTTACCTTGGGAGGTAGAACTATAAGTTGGAGGAGTATCAACGAGTCCTGCATTGCTAATTCTACCATGGAGGCCGAGTACGTGACAACTTATAAAGCATCTAACGAGGCCGTTTGGTTTAGGAACTTCTTACTAGATCTAGATGTGGTGCCTTCAGTACAGTCAGTTATTATACTTTATTGTGGCAATAGCGAAGAGGTTGCCAACTTGAAGGAACCAAGAGCCCATAAGAAAGGAAAGAACATCGTGCGTAAATATCACTTAATACGAGAGATGTACAGAGAGGTGTCGTTGTTGTGACAAGATTGTATCGGCAGACAATCTTGCAGATCTTTTTACAAAGAGCCTATCAGCTAAGAATTTATTGTGACAAAGTGTTTAATTTAAATGAATTTATTTTTTCGAAATTGATTAGTATGAGTAAGTGGACAATAAAATTAAATTCTCAAGTTTTATTTAAAATTATTTTTTTTCGTAAAAAGAGAGAATTGAAAATTTTATTTGTTATACATATATCACATAAAGATTGGTTTTAATCAGAATCTTTGTAATGTGTATTTTATTTCAAAATTATGAATTTTTTAAAATTAAACGATATTTTTTTTATAACTCTTAAAAAATATTTTTAAAAACTAAGTAAGTGAGAGAATTTATTTACAGATAAATCTTGTGGTCTGCATCACTAGTTCGTAGGTGATGTAAGTAATTTTGTGTGTTAGTATTTGGGCCTTCCTCTCTATTGGACATAATTAATTACAGAATCATTGGTACGAACCTGCTTTGAGATAATTCTGGATAATTACTAGTGTGAATCACTTCTCTATCTGAACGGATCATTGTGAAGCGGTTGATTTGGAATTAAGTGGTTGTTAATACTTAGCTACAAATAATAGTAACCTCTCCATTTGAGTTACTGCTATTATTTATAACACTGAAGTTACGTCAACTAATTAATTTTATTTGGCATGCTCTATTGCCTAGATAATAAAATTAATAAGAATTGATCTGTTTAGACAAATGATGAATGGTAGACGTCCTTCCCAATGAGGCATACTATTCATGGTGTACCATGCTGCTGGTGAATTTTTATTTTTTTTATTTTGAAATGGTAGAAGGAACCAATTTAAAATAAAATTTAAAATTTTGCTCATCTTAATTAATAATTTTTAATTATTTGATTATCAGGATAAAATGATTTTTAATCCTCTTGCGACAATACTTAAAAAAAATTAATGGGTCTAAATTATGTAGATTGAAAAAAAAAATTGGATATTGTTTTAACCACCGAGGACTATAAATTTGTGTTAACTGAGATTTGTTCACCAGTACTTGACGAGGGGGTGACCGAACAAAAAATCTGGACTTATCAAAAGTGGCCGAAAGCTGACCAGATGGCTCACTATTACATTTTGACTTCTATATCAAATGTACTGCAGCATTAGCATCAGTCTATACCCAGTGCCTATGACATGATTATGAACCTTAAAGAAATGTTGGGGGATCAAAATCATGCGGTTAGGCAAGTGGCCATCGCAGATATCCAAATTTGATCCCGCCGAATATTAGGCTTATTTAGTTGAGGCTGATGATGAAAACCAAGCGAAATGATGTCTCTACACGATCATCAGGAAGCAATCCGAATCCAGTACTCTGTGAAACCAAACCACAAGATCACATCTTTCGAACATTGAGGCCGCAACCTTCAAAACCTCACGACCTGGTTGTTCACTGGCCCAAGCATTTCAACTGCCACCTTAGAACCTCACGATCGTTCGGTTGGATGTTGTGACCATAATAAAAATCTTTTGGAAACTCCAATATTTGTAATGGTCGCAACCTCTATTCTCATGGTCGCAACCTTTAAAGGTGGCGACTGCAAACTATTTGAGCTCAATCTGAGCATCGAACATTGTAGCACCTCATTGGTTGGCATGTTCTATATAAACATACGTTTGAAATGATTTCAAAGAGGACTTTTTACTAATGTCGACATATTACTGCTTTATTGAGTACAATTCTAAGTATGCCGATACTCTGCTGTATTTCCAACTTACACCCTAACCTATATTACCACTCGAGCTTGACTTACATACTAAAATTGAATTGTTAGTCGAGGATCGAGCTAAGGATTCTACGTTTCACGACTCGAGGGCTCTTCTAGATTGTCGCGTTTCAGGTATTCTGTTGGAACCCCGACATTTCTCTCCTCACATTTTCTACCCCCGTGGGGAGGTTGGGTTTTAATTTTGGATATTAGTTGCTAAATTGCATGTTATTTCTATATTGTTGTTATCGCTAGGTTTAATCATCATGCGTTAAATTAATTATTCTGATTAGTAGGATTGTGAACATGTTTATTATTTAGATTTGATATCACAATGTTTAATTATCTTGTTCAACAATTTTTAAAACATGTTTAGTTTTAGAGAATTTGGTTAACTTTCACAGTAGTTTAATTAAAATAGTCTTAATTACGCTCTATCTATACGGTATATTAGTACCCAATTACAACGTTACGTAAAAAGTGCAAAAATTCTTTGTTGTTGCAACGTCCATTGGTTGCAATCGTGAAAAATATGCACTGACATGTTTACGGGTGTGATTTTGATCCCTACGATCGTAACCTTTTTGGTTTTTGGTTCTTGCGATCGTTAAATCTGTATGTTACGGTCGCCATCTCTGTTTATTTCTAGCAAGTTTAATCTTGTTCCAGTGGCCTATTTCTGTTTCTATAGTGTTCGGTTGATCACCAATATGCTGTTAGCAGTGTATTCTAGCATGATTAAGGCTAAAAAACTTTTAAGATTACTCATTCTTTGAATCATGTAATGTTTATTACACATCTTTAGCATTATGATTAGGGTAAATTAGTTAATTAGTTTCATCTTTTGTTTATCGCAAATGGCTTTCACCATGTATTCTTAGCTAGATTGAGGATTTAGGGTCCCTTCTTCTTATAATTGGTTGCTAATTTGGTGTGTTTATATGCTAGTGTATGTATTTTCCTATTTGATTTTGATGTTCTCTTTTTACCTCAATTTTTTTGTATCTGCATGCGTTTGAAAATTTTAATTAAAGAATAATAATGATTAGTAAAGGCCAATCTCACAGTTGTTTGAATGTGATACCTAGCACCTTTCCCGATTCGTACCTTAACCCCCGAACTCTTATTTTTTCTGGTTAAACGTTTTAAAGATCAGTGGCTTATTTTTGTTTTTATTAATTTTTCTCAAAAACTAAGTGGCGACTCCATTTTTCATAAAAAGGGTTTTCAAAATATTTTTTGTCTTCAATGTGTTGAAAAGTTTTCAAAATAACTCTTGAATTTCCTATTTTAGTTTTGAAATAAACCCTAAATTCCAGCGCCACAGTATTTTCTAGTGACTTTGCTGGGAATTGGTTTACAAAATCAAATATGCGGGCTAGACTCGAAAACATCATTGGCTCTTAATTTGACTTTCTCATTTGCATTCTCGCACGTATTTTATGACGCCCCGTCCTCCAAGCACGTCGGGACATACATAAATATAAATAAAGGGATATTCTAGCCATTCATTCATATTTACATACGTTAGTTATTACATCATAAAGGAATTCTGAACCGTTCAAAGTACTTAATTATTACAGTTTCACTGAGAAATTTCAACAATTACACTAAGCACAGGAAAAACTAAATATAAGAACAAAAGCAGAAGTCTCAATTCCTCAGAATGCATCAGCGGGATCCACGTGCTCTTAGAACTCACCCTATTCTTCCAACTCTTCTTCTCCATCTGGGATGACTTCCTCCAAGAACTCCTCCCTACCTGTGGCACGAATGCCATGAGCCAAGGCCCAGAAGCCAAACACTCTAACCTTCTAACTAATCTCAAGGCACAAAATTCACCGCAACACATACCATAAAACACTGAGTATAATTTATAGTCAAGAAGACAGACAAATTTATAACAGGATAGCAGATAAGTCAATAAATATGCCTGTTTAAAATGCAGATGCCCAACCCAACAAGCACCCAGATTATAACAGGAATTCCACGCTAGGAATCACCAGAGTAGACTTTCACGGTTGATTGGTCACCATAGCCATCATCGCGCCACGTTGCGAATAGTAACCGCATCACCTGGCTTCATGCCATAGCTGTTTTACTCAATGGAAA
Organism: Heliamphora ciliata; assembly: GCA_032360265.1. Taxonomy (NCBI): domain Eukaryota; kingdom Viridiplantae; phylum Streptophyta; class Magnoliopsida; order Ericales; family Sarraceniaceae; genus Heliamphora; species Heliamphora ciliata. The sequence continues at coordinate 11,671 of JAUMHN010416320.1, forward strand.
TGGCGTGGGGTCCGTGCCATACTCCAGGCCAACAATATCCAATAAACCATTTCCTACACCGGGGATGCACCCAGGGTGTACAAGGGGAATTCATCCTAAGCGGTTTGTCTCACCTTAAGACTAGTGATGCCTTCGCCAGTGTCAACCCGAAAGTTCAAGCTATCGAAATCAGAATGCTAGCGACGAACCCATGGTGCCCAACAATATCCGTAAAACCATTTCCAATACCGGGGACGCACCCAGGGTGTATAAACCAAATCTGTAACATCGGGGACGCACCCAAGGTGTACAACCCAAAATCATTTTAAACACCGGGGACGCACCCAGGGTATACAAACCAAAACATTTCGAAAAATAGAAACCAGGGACGCCCTAGACTCAGAATCAATACAGCCTATCCCAATAACGATTTACACAGATGAACTGCAATATGCCAGGATGCAAATAACAATGCTCATAATGTGTACTATTGATATCAAGTGCAACAATTCATAGTATGACATCAACTAGCATGGCAAAGTTCAAGGTAAAACGCGCAAAGCATAGGGTACACGTATGTGAAGCACAGGCTACAATTCTCAAGATATGATTCATTATAACAGCAGGGGTTCTAGATCATCATACATTCACTTGAAACACTAATCAACTAATTCAAATAAGTCATCATACAGAAATTCGGGTCTCATGGAAGAGGCTGCTCGAATCACACTTAACAACTTCTATGGCCAAAACCAAGTATTAAATTAATAGGGGCAACAAAGTTTTGGAGCATCTAGACTTGAAATTAAGTTATGATTTTAAAACACCATTTAGATCAAAATATTTCCCACAACTCTCATGTTTATCACTAAGGCCAAGTCCTAAAGCAAATGGGTGAATATTTTATCCTAAGCAAAAACTGTTCAGCAATTTCTCCAAATTTTTACCAAAAACTAGCTTCTGTTGCTCTCGGTTTTGGGGTATGAAATGCAGTCCAAATGAGCCCGTTTTTAGTATATTCTAGCTTAACAAGTTCCCTACAAGTTTCATATTTAGATCTAAGGGTAGTTGCTTGAAACAAGTTAGACTTTTTGGCCATTTTAAAAAGTAGGTTCTGTCAGCCGTCAAAACTCAGTAGAGCCGATTTTGGACAGAGGGTTTAAAACGGTTTTAGGATATCATCCCAAAGATTTAAGGTCTGATTTTTGGGCAGAAAAGAAATCAATATTTTGGCTACAATGTTCATGTAGACCACATTTGGAATAGGTCACTAAAAATAGGTGTTTTGGGCTATATAAAAATATGTGACAGAATGTTTTTTAGGTTCTGAAAATCAACAGAAACTTTCATAGGGGTTTTGACTTATCAAACCTCAATATTTTGTTCTAATTTTTGGTGGGTATATGGATATACATGTTTTCTACAACTTTTATGTTCTGACCAAAGTTCGGATCATACTCTAAACTAGGGATTCAAATCTGGTAGTGTTGACTAGTTAGAAAATGTCACACTTTGGTAAAATTGCAATATCTTGAGTTCGAGTTATGAAAATGAGTTGAAACTAACTTTGGATGAAAGATAACACAAAAATATAACTATGCACATGAAAATCATGCTTAGATAAATTTTCTACATTGAGTTATAGCATTTCAAATCTCAGGACAGAAATATCAAAGTTCTAAAAAATCAAGCCTCTTTGGGTTTAGCTCTTCTACTTGTGTCATGTCATGTTTTTGTTCCATTTCTTTGCATGCCTGTGTTTCAAACTTAAATATCAAGACTCCAGCACACTTAGAGATCATTAAACTCAAATATTACAACATACAACAACATCTCATATAATTCATAATCAAAATGGCCCCTAAGTTTCCAACTAAAACGACTTTTTGGTTTGATTTCGGTTCTTGATTTTTAGAGTGTTTAAATGGATGGTTTGAGGAATATTTTGAGAGATCTTAGATACAAAGTTTATAAGTTTTACTTACTTGTTTTGAGAGATCAAAGAATGGTGGAGAATTAATTTGGACTTAGCTTTCCAAAACTCCTCGGTTTCTTCCTTTTTCTTCTTTCTTCTTCCTCAAACTCATGGAATACCTCAAGAACAATTGAAGGTC
>JAUMHN010416331.1:0-13761 GCA_032360265.1 Heliamphora ciliata
GGTATCTCGGCAGGGTTTCGGCGTCGGGGCTCGGGATCGCTCGGTATATCGGCAGAGTTTCTCTCACTCAGAATTCCTTCTAAAAACTATGCAGGGTACGGTATTTATAGAATTCTTCAACCAATGAGGTGTTACCACGTTTTGGGATACGTCAGGCCATTTGGAGTTAGCGGCCGCCACAATGAAAGTTGGCGGCCGCTGAGTTGGAAAAGGTTCTATTGGCGGCCGCCACAATATGAGTTGGTGGTCGCCATGTTGTCTAGGGTTTTCAAGAGGTTCTATTGACGGCCGCCACAATGAACATAGCGGTCGCCATTTCTAGCAATGACTTAGGCAACAAGTTATCGATGGTTTGGTACAATTTCATTGGTTTGGGAGATTTTGAATATTTTTGATGACTGGGTTCAAATACCGAGCTTGGATCACCTCCCGAGGATTGTACTGAGGCACTATTCCACTTGTTTTCATCATCGGATTCGCCTAAAATTAGGCGGGGTCAAATTGGGGTGTCTACAATTTTGACTAATGATTTTCTTCCTGTAAAATTAACAAGATCATGAGAATGTTTCTAATGTTAGCATTTATTTTTGTGCATTGCGTTCTAGATCAGTAATTCTTGGATAAGGAATTAATCAATCGAGTTTTTAGATATTTTGTTTTCTTGTCTTTTCTTCAAATGTTTATGAGATCTCGAAATAAAAACTAAGTCATGAATGTCTGCTATATTTTTATCGGGTTAGTAATCCTTTGAACACATGAGTTTTGAATACACAATAAATGTATTGATAAAAGTTCAGAAAGTCTCAACTTGGGGGACAGTAAAGATTTCGGAAGGTTCCCACTCAGGGGGATGGAAAACTAAAATCGAAAGGTTCCTACTCTGGGCAGACAGGAAAAGAATATCAAAAGTCCTTGCTACTCGGGGGACAAAAAAATAATACAGAAAAGTCCCTACTCTCGGGGGACAGAAAAAGAATACCAAAGGTCCTTACTCTAGAAGGACAAAAAAATAACACCAATGGTCTTTCCTCTGGAGAGACAAAAAAATAACACCAAAGGTCCCTATTCGGGGTAATAAGACAACAATACCGAAAGGTTCCGACTCGGGGGTAGAAAAATACCGAGGGTTGGATGAAATAAGGATGAAAATCGGTATGATGTTTGGTATAAAGAAAAAAAAATTGTAATTATATAAAGTTAAACTTGGATAACTAATGGCAAACTAGAAATCTTGATAACTTTGAATTCACACTAGCGTGGCTAATGGATAGTAATATTTTTCAGGTGACGTATAACGGAACAAAAGATGTGGTACCCGAGAAAGAAATAATTATTTTGTTCATACTTTCATGTTCTCTATTTAATTTCGGTGATTTTCTTTTCTGTATTTAGCATATGATTCTTTATTTAGCACTTGGATATATGATTTAATAATGTTGGATGTTATTTCACTATTAGTAAGTTTTGTAATTTTCTTTTGAAATGAGATTCTAGGAAAGTTTGAATGGCACAAATTAAGTTTAATCGACTCATCTTCTCTTTAAAAAAAAGTCAAAGTTTACAAAATGAAGTAGAAGTTAAAGAAAATAGAGACTTTTGGTGAGTTTTGACTCACTAGCCGGTCACGGACGCTATATTTAAAAATGGGTCATGATAACAAATTTTTATTGACTAAGATTTGTCCACCAGTACCTGATGAGGGAGCGACCGAACAGGAAACCTGAGCCCATCAAAAGTGGCAGAAAGCTGATCAAATGGCTCACTGCTACATTTTAACTTCCATGTCAAATGTTTTGTAACATCAGCATCAGTCTATACCCAGTGCCTATGACATGATTATGAATCTCAAAGAAATATTTAAAAATCAAAATCGTGCTGCTAGGTAGGTGGCCATAAAATCTCTTATGAATAGAAGCATAGCTGAAGGCACCCCAGTTAGGGATCATATTCTAAAGATCATCAGTCTTCTGAATAAATTGGAGATCCTAGGAGCTGAAATTGTCAAAAAAACCCAGGTTGATATTATACTCCAGTCACTGGCTGATAGCTTTAAGTAATTCTACCTGAATTATTCCATGAATAAGCTCAGTTTTTCATTGGCAGAACTTCTTAGAGAACTTTAAGCAGCCGAGGGTATTCTTAGGAAGCCAGGTTCTGTGCATGTGGCTGAAAAAGGATCTTCCTCTAAGTCAAAAGGTAAGAAGAAGAAAAAGGTTCAAAAGTAGGGAGGCACAGGTCTAAAAGTAGCTAAGTGGCCAAAAACTGATGTGAAGAAGCTGAGAGAGAAGTGCTATCACTATAACCAGTTTGGGTATTGAAAAAAGCAGTGTCTGATTTTTCTTAGTAAGTAGAATAAACCTAGTAATTTCTATTCACTAGTGGTTGAACACATGTTTAGCGGTGTTATCTACCGGTACCTAGTGTGTAGATACGGGAGTCACTAATCATGTTGTAATTCTTTGTAGGGATTTTAAGAAATCAGGCTGCTCAGTGATGGAAACATTTACCTACATATGGCCAATAATACTATGGTAACAGCAGTTATAGTAAGAGATGTCATTCTCAGCTTTAGTAGAGATAGAATTTTAATTTTGAAATATTGTCTTTATGTACCTTCAATTAGAAAAAATTTAATTTCAGTTTCTAATTTAATAAAGGAAAAATATTCTATTCATTTTAATGACTCTGTGGTTATTAAGAAAAATAAACATTTTATTTGTTCTGGTACATTGGTGGATGATCTGTATGTTATATCTCCTATCTCCTACACTACAACTAACTGAATTAAATAACACATCTAATTTACCATATAAGAGAAAGTTTCATTCTTTAATGAACCAAACGTTTCTTTGGCACTTACGCTTGGGTCCTATTAATCTGAAAGTGATAAATAGACTGGTAGAAGATGCGCCTTTGGGTTTATTAGAAGTGGAGGTACTTCCAGTCTGTGAATCTTGCTCAGAGGGTGAGATGACTAAGAAGCTCTTTTCGACTAAAGGATATAGAGCTAAAGAACCATTGTAACTCGTTCATTCTGATGTATGTGGTCCTATGATAATTCTGGCTAGAGATAGCTTTGAGTACTTCATCAGTTTTATTGACGACTACTCAATGTATGAATACATTTACCTGATACACCGTAAGTCTAAATACTTGAGAAATTCAAAGAATTCAAGGTGGAGGCGGAGAAGCGTCTGGGTAAAAGTATTAAATCACTACATCTGACCGTTATGGGGAGTACCTCTTTGGAGAGTTTAGTGACTACTTTCATCAAAAGAGATTATATCCCAATTGACTGCACAAGACACTCCGCAGCAAAATAGTGTAGCAGAAAGAATGAATAGTACTCTTATAGAGATAGTAAGGTCAATGATGAGTTATTCAGGATTACCTGATTTGTTTTGGAGACTCGCATTAGAGACAACGGCTTATATTCTGAGCTTGGTACCTTTTAAGTCAGTACCTTCTACTCTCACAGAATTGTGGACTGGGCATAAGCTTAGTCTGAGACATATTCAGATTTAGGGGTGTCCAACACATGTGCTGAAAGAAAATGCAGGTAAATTAGAACCGAGGAGAGAAGTCTATTTCTTTGTGGGGTATCCCAAAGAAACGAATGGTGGTTTATTTTATAATCCTAAGGATCAAAAGATCATTGTTAGCACCAATGCCCAATTCTTGGAAGAGAATTATATTATGGACTACAGGCTCAAAAGTAAAATTGTTCTGGAAGAATTGAGAGAAAATACCTGTAGAACGAAAGAAGAACCACAAATCATTGATATCCTATTATCTCGTCGTAGTGAGAGGATTATCGGGATAGGTACAGATCATGATCACAGTGCTACCATTAACATGCTTAACGAGCAAGTGGGTAATGGTGCACAGGGAACAGATTATGCACAGCGTGTTACTGCGAGTACACAGATGCAGGTAGTGCCTTGTCGTAGTGGGAGGGTTATTCATCAACCCGATCGGTATATGTTCTTGAAAGAGTCTCTTGACAGGATCTTAACAGAATTGAATACCGAACCTTGTAACTACAATGAAGCACTCCAACACAAATATGCAGATCTTTAACAAAAGGTTATGAATTTAGAGATAGAATCTATATATTCTAATCAGGTTTAAAAACTTGTAGAACCACCTGAAGAAATAAAATCCATTGGATGTAAGTGAATCTATAAGAGGAAGAGAGGAACAAATGGAAAGTTTGAAACCTTCAAAGTTAGGTTTGTTGCAAAATGGTTCACTCAGAATGATGGGATCGACTATGAGAAAAAAATTTCGCCGGTAGCCATACCGAAGTCTATTCGGATTCTCTTATCCATTGCGGTTTATTTTGATTACGAAATTTGAAAAATAGATGTCAAGACAACTTTTCTTAATGAAAGTTTTGACAAATGTATCTATATGATACAACAAGACAGTTTCATAGTGAAGGACTAGGAGCACATGTTGTGTAAACTTAAGAGATTCAATTATGGACTTAAGCAGGCATCGAGGTCTTAGAATACTCGATTTGATCAAGTCATAAAGTCTTATGATTTTGATCAGAGTCTAGATGAGTCCTATGTGTACAAGAAGTGTGATGGAAGCGTGGTAGTTTTTCTAGTAATTTATGTAGATGATATCTTGCTGATTGGAAACGATGTGGGGGTGTTATCTTCGGTAAAAATATGGTTATCTAGGCAGTTCGATATGAAAGACTTGATAGAAACCAGTTACAACCTTGGGATCAAGTTTTTGCAAGATCAAAAACAAAGAATATTGGGCTTATCACAAGCAAAGTATACCAATGATATCCTTGCTCGTTTTATCATACAAGATTTCAAGAAAATATTTCTCCCTTTTAGGCATGGAATCACTCTATCCAAGAATCAGTGTCTTAAGACACCTAATGAGATAGAGAAGATAAAGGTAGTTCCTTAAGCTTCGGCAGTAGGAAGCCTAATATGTGCTATGCTTTGTACTGGACCCGACATCTGCTTTGCCGTTGTAATGGTTAGTAGATATCAGTTTAACCCAAGGTAGAAGCATTGGACTACGGTAAAGAACATAGTCAAGTATTTAAAAAAAATTATGAATTATATGTTGGTTTACCAGACAGACAGTCTAGTACTTTTGGGGTACGTAGACTTGAATTTTCAGTCAAATAAAGATTTCTGTAAGTCTACCTTAGAATATGTGTTTACCTTAGGAGGTAGAGTTATTAGTTGGAGGAGTATAGAGCATTCCTGCATTGTTGATTCCACTATGAAAGCCGAGTACGTGGCAACTTCTGAAGCAGCCAAGAAGGCCGTTTGGCTCAGGAACTTCCTATTGGATTTAGATGTGGTGCCTTTAGTTCAGTCGGCTATTACACTTTATTGTGACAATAGCGTAGCGGTTGCAAACTCGAAGGAGCCAATAGTCTACAAGAAAAGAAAACACATTGAGCGTAAGTATCGCCTGATATGAGAAATTGTACATGAAAGTGATGTTGCTGTGACTAAGAATGCATCAAGAGATAACATTGCAGATTTTTTTACAAACAGCTTACCGGCTAAGATTTTTGATAGTCATGTAGAGGGCATGGGAGTTAGATGTATGGCAGCATAATTTTGAGTATAAGTGAAAAATTGTCAGGGTTGTTTATTAAAAATCATTAATTTTATTTTATTTTTAGTATTTAATTTTATTTTAATAAAATTATTTTTTTTATTTTATGAAAAACTTAATGAGCAATGTATGTAATATTATTTTAATGTTATGCATGGACAAACCATCGTTATGGGAAATAAATAATAACCTCGTCTATTGTTCTGACTCGCTGTGTTAGTGTACTTTGTGTGTATTGAACAGGACCACGTTGGGGTAATTAATTTTATACTGATTATATAAATTAATTCACACCCCAAAGTTATTACCAGTGGTTATGCTCTTAATCCCAAAATAATTATTATTTGCGTATATTTAATATTCGTTGTTTTAGTACATTAGAGAGTGCGATCTTTTATGAGTCTATAATTGCGGTGAGTTGGATAGCTGTATTAATTATATGGCGAATATTAATTATTGACGAAATACACATCTCGATTGTTCGGGATTGACGATACCCTCTTAAGAAAACGTATAAGTTTTGATTAGACCAAATCTTGCGAGTGGATTTGATTATCCGGCAGTCAAATAAGTTAAGCGTATTGGCTTAAGAAATTTTAAAAATGCCGATTAAATTAAATTATCAGTAATTAAATTTAATTAGCGGGTATCAAAAATCTTAACGTGGGAAGATGAGTTAAGTATTTAATAACAAGAGCTCAATGCAAATTGGTCTTGAGATTATGGATAAGAGTGCAGTTACAGTTCTTTAGTGGTGTGAACTGTAATTTAGTATTTTATGAAAATTACAGGAACCGCTGCAATGTTTTTATAATTACAGAAACTACTGAGAGGTTTGCATATTTGTAAAAAGTGCTGGATGGGTATTTGGGTTACACTAGAAGTCTATATTATAATTACTCTACAGGTCCCTACTATAATCCTATAAATATAAAGGTAGATTGAATCAAATTCATAAATTGTCTTTCAAGACTAAGGTTGTCCAGGTTCTGCCGGTTTTAGTTCTCGAAGGATCATAACCCACACTACGTTCGGGAATCACATTGAGAATACAGTACAAGGTCAACCAGAGCTTCAACTCCGAAAATCAAAGTTCATAGTTGAAAAATCGACTAAAAGGTATTCATCTGAATTAAATGTGGTGGAACAGATTTTTTATTTTGATCGTTCGACATCAAAATTTTTTTTATCTGGAGCCTGTTTCAGTAATTACCCGTCTAGTTTTATTTTTTCAAAAAATCGTTTACAAATTAATGATCTTGGTAGTTTGCCTCCAACACTACCTGTGTCTGTGTACTAGAAATGATACGTTGTACTGATTCTGAACCCTATGCACCATCACCCACATGTTGCTCTAGTTGTGATACCGGCATGTCAATAGTAGCACACTTATCTAATTTAGGATCTGAACGTGTCCCGATATTCTTCTCACTTGTTAGGGTTGGTAAACTGAAAACCATGCTTTCAGTATTTAATTTTATTTTTTAATAAAATTAATTATTTATTTTATGAGAATCTTTATGAGCAATGTATGTGTATCATTTCTTTAATGTTATGCATGGATGTCCGATATTTTGTATAATATTTACTTTGGTATGTAAAGTACAACTTGCACACAGAAGATCAAATATTAGGTTCTTACAGAATATAAGTTTTATATTCACATTTTAGATGGTAAAGGACATACCATCAGTATGACTGTAATACAGAGTTTTAGTAGACCTATTTTAGTTATGGAGAATAGATAATAGTGTTATCTATTGTTTGGCTCTCTGTGCTAGTACACTTTGCGTGTATTAAACGGGACATTTAGAGTAATTAATTTTATTCTGACTATATAAATTAATTCATACTCCAATGTTATTATAAATAGTATTTATCTTCTTAATCTTGAAATAATTATTAATTTGCGTATATTTAATATTCGTTGTTTGGATTCATTAAAGGGTGCGATCTTATATGGGTCTATATTCCCGGTGAGTTGGATAGTGGTATTATTTATATGGCGAATATTAATTATTGACAGAATCCACGTCTCGAAAGATCGGGATTGACGATACCCCCTTAAGGAAGCTTATAAATTTTGACAGGGCCAAACCTTACAGGTGGATTAAATTATCCGACAGTCAAAGAAATTAAGTGGAATGGCTTAAGAAATATAAAGATGCCAATTAAATTAAATTGTCAGTAATTAAATTTAATTGGCGGGTATAGGAAATTTTAACGTGGGGAGAAATGGTAAGCGTTTAATAACAGGAGCTCAGTGCTATATGATCTTGAGATTATGAGTCATAGTGCAATTATAATTTTTTAGTGGTGTGAATTGTAATTCAGTGTTTTATAAAAATTACAAAAATTGCTGTTGGTTTTTTATAATTACAGATACCTCTATGAGGTTTGCTTAATTGCAAAAATCGATGATACATGTCTGTATTCTCTAGAAGTCTTACTCATAATTACTCTCCAGGTCCCTACTGTAGCCCTATATATATGCGAGTAGATTGAACCAGTTTCATAACTTGTCTTCTAAAACTAAAACTGTCCTCGTTCTGTCGGTATGAGTTCTCGGAGAATTATAGCCCACACTATATCCAGAAATCGCATAAGGGAATATAGTAGAAGGCCTTATAGGAGTTTCAACTCGGATTCAAATCGTAGTTGAAGATTCGACCGGTAAAAATATATTCTTTTAAATTAACTTCGGATGCACGAATTTTATTTTGATCGTTCGTCATCAAAAGTTTTATCTGGAGCCCATTTTAGTGATTGCCCATTCAGTTAATTTTTTCCATTAATCGTTTGCAAAAATAAAGATCTTGGCAGTATTGCCTTTAACAATTGGTATCAGAGCCATTTTATTTTTTATTTTCTATTATCGGGGCCGGGTAGTTTTAGAATTGTTGTTAATTTTGTTTTGTAGCGTTCTAATTTCGATTTTATGATCATCATTTATTTTTTATATTTGATTGAATGGTGTGAATAATGATTATTTTTTTAATCACGGGGGTTGACCGTGATAGATTGAATGTGAGCTTTCGAGACATAGGATCGATGTAATAGCTAATTTTATATTTTTTAAATATCTATTTAGATTATTTAAGAACAGGTTGAACATGTTCAAGAACACAAAGAACGGAGGCGGCACCGGCGGTGGTTTGAATTTTAACGGGCCACAGATCGCGATAAGTTTCTAATTGTTTTAAACGGTTTTTTCTGATGAGTTTTTTTGCAGTATTTATGTATAAAAAATAGCATAAAAATAAGTCAAAAATAGCAAGAAAAAATTATCAAAACAGCCCGGTTTCGACAGTTTTGCCGGCGGTGGTTTGGTAGCGGTTCAGCGACAATTTTTATGATTTTTCAGTCTATTTTTGGAACTATTTTTTGGAAAGTTTCTTAAACATAAAATAGAATTAAAAGACACCTCAAAATACTGTAAAAAAATTTTAAAAAAAATTAGACCAAAATTACAACCCAAATAGGCGGCAAACAGGCCGGCGGCGGCGGCGCCTGCGGTAGCATCTTTCAGGCAGTTTTTTGATAGTTTTTGGGCTATTTTTGGGAAATTTTTTGACAAAAAGATAGTACTTTTTGAGAGCTTTCTTTTGATACAAAGTACGTCAAACACGGAGTTCGGATGAGGTCAGACCGGCCTCGGAAAGTTGACGGTTAAAGGCGGCGGCGCTGGGTGCGGTGGCAGCAGCTTTGGGTAGTGTTTTTGGCAATTTTTTGGGCTATTTTTTGTAGAAAAATAGTATTACTTGAGATCATTTTCTTTTGATATAAAGTAAGTCAAAAATTGAGTTCAGGAAGAGATCAAAAAAGCTCCGGGAAGTTGGCTGCGTAGTGTTGTTGCAGCCAGCAGCATTTTTTGTTGTTCGGACAGTTTTTTCACCTATTTTTCGGGCAATTTTCCAGCATATATTTTGACAAAAAAATTCCATATTTCGATAGCATTCCAATGGTATAAAGCTCGTTGAAAACCGAGCCCGGATGAGGCGGCATGAGCTGCCTGAATGTGGCGGGATGATGGTGCCGACGGTGGCTGGTGGTTGCCGTCAACTTTCTCTCTCCCGAGACTGATTTTGATGTATATTCTGTTATATACGAGACTGATTTGATATATATTAATTTATAAGATAGAATCAGGGAAGCTTGATGCAATCAAGATACAGAATCAAAGGCGAACATGGATTGAAACCGTTGATTATCTTAAAGAGACTAAAACATCTCAGTGTTTCAGTTGGATCATAAAAATCGGGATATATGCATATCATATTTATATATATATGAACTGCGTGGATGATTGCATATTTGTTTTATTTATCCTATTAATTTAATTAATTCAAAATTTTGATTTTAATTAAAATATTTTGTAATAGAAAATAAAATTAATTTTTTTAATTAATTAATTTTAATTAAATAAAAAAAACTTTAGATATTTTATTTTTTTTAAAAATATCACGTTTAAGATGATTTTTTTAAAATCGAATATATTGAAAAAACGTAAGAATTAATTCCAGATTTTGAATTAATTAAATGAAAAAATATTTAATAGAAATAAATTATTATTTTTCAAAAAATGTAGAACGAAAAATAAAATAAATAAATGCATTTAATCACTACCTTAGCTGAAAAGTTAAAGGAAAAACTGTGTATTTAGTAAATTTTATTTGTTATGCATTTAAACACGAAAAAATAGTTTGATAAACCAGAAACTTTAGAATCGTGTACACGGAAAAATATTTGATTCTTTCAGATCGTGTGACTTTCGAAATTAATAAATTTATTTTAATTGAACGGATTTTTATAACCATAAAAAATGTTTTAAAAATCTAAGTGGGAGAGGGAATTTATTCACAAATAAATTATGCGGCCTCCATCACCAGTTTGTAGATGTTGCAATAAAACGCTGCGCGTTGGCAGTAAAGCATTCTTTTTCATCAAACAGATTAATTGCGGTATCACCAGTACAAACCTCCTTTAGGGTTAATTCTGGATAATTGTTAGCGTGGATCACTTCTACATCTGAAGGGTTCATTGCGAAACGATTGATTTGAAATTATATGATGGTTAACACTTAACTGTATGTTATAATATTCTATCTATTTGAGTCACTGCTATTATATACTGGATCGAAACAATGTAAGTTATTTAATTTTACTTGGTATGGTCAGTTGTCTAGATAGTAAAATTAAAAAATATTAGTCTGTCTGATTTTATGAAGGATAGCAGACGTCATTCCATCGAGGCATGCTATTCTCATGTTACCAGGCTGCTAGTGAATTAATTTTAAAATGGTTAAAAAAATCAAATTAAATTAAATTCAAAATTTTGCTCAACATAATTAATGATTTTTTTTAATTAAGTGATTCTCAGGATTAAAATGGCTTTCAATCCACTCGCTTTATTACTAAAAAAAAGAAACTAACGAGACTGGATTTCGTTGACTGAAAATGTAACTTAGATATAACTTTAACTACAAATGGTATTCTTTCAATACTATAAAATGTATTTGTTTCTAAGAAGGTTCTTTCTCTAGGTCGAAAGGTATGTAGAAGAAAAAAGTTCAGAAATAGAGAGACACGATTTCCAGAGTAGTTAGTAGGCCACGAACTAGTGTGAAAAAGCCAAAAGGCAGATGTTTTCACTGCAACCAGATCCAACACTGGAAAAAGTTATGTTTAGTATTTCTCAGATGGCAGAACAAACAGGGTAATTTCTGTTCATTGGTTGTAGAAACATGTTTAGCGGTATTATCTATCGGTACCTAGTGGATTGACGCGGGAGCCACTAATCATGTCTGTAATTCATTACAGAAGTTTCAGGTAACCCGACAACTTAGTGATGGGGAGATTTACCTGCATATGGGCAATAATACAAAGGTAACAACAGTTGCAATAGGGGATGTCACTCTCAGTTTTGGTAGAAATCGGGTTTTAATATTGAGAGATTATCTTTATGTACCTGCCATTAGAAGAAGCTTAGTTTTGATTTTTGGATTGGCTAAAAATGGATATTTGATTTATTTTGATAACTCTTTGGTTATTAAAGATAATAAACAGGTTATCTATTCTAGTACATTGGTGGATAATCTTTATATTATTACTCCAATCTGTCATACACTACAACTAACTAAAACGAATAATACATCTATATTATCATATAAGAGAAAATTTTCTTCTTTAATGAATCAAACGTTTTTTCGAAACTTACGCTTGGGTCAAATTAATCTAAAAAGGATAAACAGACTGTTAGCAGATGGACTTTTGAGTTCATTAGAAGTGGAGGTATTTTCAGTCTGTGAATCTTGCTTAGAGGGTAAAATAATCAAGATGCCCTTTTCGGCCAAAGGCTATAGAGCTAAAGAACTGTTGGAGTTAGTTCATTCTGATGTGTGTGGTCCTATGACAATTCGGGCTAAAGGTGACTTTGAGTACTTCGTTAGTTTCATTGATGACTACTCGAGATATGGATACATTTATCTGATGCACCGTAAGTCTGAATGCTTTGAAAAATTCAAAGAATTCAAGACGGAGGCAGAGAAACGTCTGGATAAAAGTATCAAATCACTGCGATCCAACCATGGTGGGGAATACCTCTTTGGAGAGTTTAAAGACTACTTGTCATTAGAGGGGATTACATCTCAGTTAACTGCACCGAAACTCTACAGCAGAAAGAAAAAATATGACTCTTATGGAAATGGTAAGGTCCATGATGAGCTATTTAGATTTACCCGATTCATTTTGGGGACTCTCTTTAAAGACAGCGGCTTACATTCTGAACTTGGTACCTTCTAAGTCAGTACCTTCTACTCCCACAAAATTATGAATCGGGTGTAAGCCTAGTCTAAAATACATTCGTATTTGGGGGTGTCCAGCATATGTACTGAAAGGGAACGCGGGTAAGTTGGAATCGAGGACAGAAGTTTATTTCTTTGTCGGGTATCCCAAGGGAACGAAGGGTGGCATGTTTTATAATCCTAAGGATCATAAGGTCATTGTTAGCACTAATGCCCGATTCTTAGAAGAGAATTATACTATGGATCACAGGCCCAAAAGTAATATTATTCTAGAAGAACTGAGAGAAAATACCAGTAGAACGAAACAACAAGTTACTGATATCCCATTACTTTGTTGTAGTGGGAGAATTATCGGGACAGGTGCAAATCAAGAACAGGGTGCTGATGCACAAGATTCTAATTCTGCACAGCGTGTTACTATCAGTACACAAACACAAGTAGTACCTCATCGTAGTGGGAGGGTTGCTCATCAACCTAATCGATATATATTTTTGGGAGAGTCTTTTGATAGGATCCCGGTAGAACTAGATACCAAGCCCTATAACTACAATGAAGTACTTCACGACAAAGATGTAGATCTTTGGCAAAGGACTATAAATTTAGAGATGGAATCTATGTTAGGGTTGGTATACTGAAAATCATGTTTTTAGTATTTAATTTTTCATTTTATGAGAATCATTATGAGCAATGTGTGTGTATCATTTCTTTGATATGCATGAATATCCAATATTATGTATAATATTTAATCTGGTGTGTAGAGTACGGTTTACACACAGAAGATTAGATTTTAGGTTCTTGCAGAATATAAGTTTTATGTTCATAGTTTAGATGAAAATGGACATACCATGGTACGACTGTGGTACAGAGTTTTAGTAGGCCTATCTTGGTTACGGGAAATAGATAATAGCGTCATCTATTGTTCCGATTCTCTGTGCCAATACACTTTGTGTGTATTGAACGGGACATTTTGGGTAATTAATTTTTTACTGACTATATAAATTAAATCACACCATAAGGTTATTATGAATATTGCTTATTCTTTTAATTCTGAAATAATTATTGATTTGTGTATATTTAATATTCGTTGTTTTGATTCATTAGAGGGTGCGATTTTATATGCGTCTATATTTTCGGTGAGTTGGATAGCGATATTATTTATATGATAAATATTAATTTTTGACGGAATTCACGTCCCAAATAATCAGGATTGACGATACCCCCTTAAGGATGTTTATAAGTTTTGACCGGCCAAACCCTACAGGTGAATTTAATTATCTGGCAGTCAAATAAGTTAAGCGAAAGGGCTTAAAGAATATCAAGATACCGATTAAATTAAATTATCAGTAATTAAATTTAAT
>JAUMHN010416342.1:0-13760 GCA_032360265.1 Heliamphora ciliata
ACACATATATATATATATATATATATATATATATATTCTTATGACATATATTAACTTTTTGTAATATATTTTGTACTTAAAATACATGATAGTTTAACATGTTATATAGGATTACTAATTGAGCTTTGAGAAGAATTTCAAGACAAGCACGCTAAGATGGATGATATTATTCCTATAGATCAGGTACTTCCTAGAATACATACATTGTTAGTCCAAAACAACTCAAGGGGAGATGAATTGGGTTTTAAAAATAATAATAACAATCTTAAAAACTTTTTTAAAAACTTTTTAATTTCACAATCAAATATAGCAAGTATATCAAGAACTAAAACAATAAGAAAATTAAAGAGGTAAGGGAGAGAGAAAATGAACCGGACACTAAGATTGATAGTGGTTCGATTTCTTCCAAGCCTACGTTCACTCCTCAAGACTCTCCTTGAGAATTTTCACTAAGATAGAATACTTCATGGGCGCATTCAAAACCTTTTACAGCCTCAAGATGATCCTACGAAAACAACCTATGTTTTCTTCTAATCACTCTTGAGCTCTTCTTTGAAGAGTATCACTCACTCACTCAAATGATTAATGGTAGCTCACCCTTAAGTACAATAAATGTAGTATTCAATGAGATACTCACTCACTCTCTTTACAAATGATTGAAAATAAATGAATACAAAGAGGCGAGATTCAGCTGGAGGAGTTAAAAGAGTAATAAATGAAAACTTGAAGATTTGATCTCTTGATTCAAGCAATAGAACAGTAGATTTGAAGCTCTTCTTTCTTAAAGCTATGAGAAGTAACTCCTTATATAGTCTCTTGAGGATTAATGACTGTTGGTAGTAGGTGGGAGCATTAATGAGCCAAAATCCATTTGTTGAACCAGGTGCTAGATTTGAATTTTTGTCGTAGGTGTCGACTCAATTTTGTTTTTGGTCGACACAAATCATATAGGACTTGGTTCTTTAAGTGAATGGTTCGACTCATATCTTGGTTGGTGTCGACACAAATTTCTGCATCCTTTTTACCCATATAGTGGTGTTGACTCAAAATCATTGGTGTCGACTCATTTAATACTTCAGCTTTCCAAGAGAACCTTTTGGTGTCGACTCATGTTATCTTTGGTGTCAACTCTTTTTGTCTGGGAGGCTTCTGGAATTATTGGGTCGACTCATTTTTCATTTTGTGTCGATTTACAAAATTACAGGAAGTCTCGATTGTTTTGTGTTGACTCATTTTCGTTGTAGTGTCGACTCAAAAATCTGTGGAAAGTCTCGGTTGATTTGTGTCGACTTATCTTTGTTTTGGTATCGACTTAAAATACCCAAATAACTTGTGACCTGAAGGGTTGGTGTCGACTCAAAATCTGTTTGTGTTGATTCATCCAGTTGCAGTTAGGCTCAGTTCTTTTGGGTCGACTCAAAAGTTTTCTGGGGTCAACTCATTTAAGAGTTCCTAAAACATCTTAAATAAAACAAGTGTTAGTTCTAGACAACCCAAGAAAGGGGTGAATTGGGTCTTAAAAAATTAAAATAATTTTTGAATCATTTTCGAAAACCTTTTAATATAGCAAGCAAATATAGTGAGATACTCAAATATTAATGTAAAGCAAATATTAAAAAAGTTAGGGATAGAGAGATAGAACCAGACACCAAGGATTTTATAGTGGTTCGGCTTCTTCCAAGCTTACATCCACTCCTCAAGTTTTTTCTTGAGTATTTTCACTATATAGAATGTTTCACGGGCGCATTCCAAACCTTTACAACTTCAAGACTTCGTTTGAGCTATCGAATGTTTACGGGCACATTCAAAAGCCTATATCAGCTTCAAAAAGATCCTATAAAAACAATCTCCTATTTCTTCTAATCTCTCTTGAACTCTTTTTTGATGAGATTTACTCACTCACTCAAAGGATAAATGGTGACTCACACTTGAATACAATAAATGAAGTAATTAATGAGAAACACTCACTCTCTTTACATAAATTAATTTACAATAAATGAGAAGGTAAAGAGAAATGAGGAACAAGAGTAGTAGCATCAGCAAGAAATGAGAGCTTGAGAATATTGAGATTGATTTAAGCAATAGAACAGTGATTGTAAGTCTCCAGAGAGATAAATGTTGAGAAGTTACTTCTTATATAAGCTCTTGTGTATTCATGACCGTTGGAGATAGGTGAGGACATTAAATGCAAAAAATTCAACCGTTGAAGTCTGCCACGAATTTGAATCTGCATCGAAGGTGTCGACACAAAAGCCTTTGGTGTCGACACAAAATGTCTAGGGCAAGAATCTTCAAGTGACTGGGTCGACACAGAACTTCTGAGGTGTCGACACAAATTTTGTATTCTTCCTCACCAACACTACGGTGTCGACACCTTTGAGTTTGGTGTCGACTCAAATTGAACTTCAGCATCCGGGAGGAGGCACTTTGTGTCGACTCAATTCTTCTTTGGTGTCGACACTAAATTTTGCAGGAACCCTCGGTATATTTGTGTCGATACGTTTGGACTTTGGTGTCGACACCAAATTTTTTCAGGAAGGCTTGGAACTTTTGTGTCGACTTATCTTCTGTTTTGTGCCGACACCCAAAATTTGCAGGTGGCCTCGGTTATTTTGTGTCGACACATTTGTCAGTTGTGTCGACTCAAAGTTTCGAATACCAAAAGTGAGGAACCACTTTTGTGTCGACACAAATTCAATTTGTGTCAACGATCATTTTGAGTCCTGAGAGTTTTGGCACTTTTGTGTTGACACAAAACTTATTTGTGTTGACACTAATATTTGATACTTGAAACTAGCTTCACAAAACTGTTAGGGTGTCAAACCATTTGTTCAAAGATGTTGACACACTTGATATGATTCAAGTAATCTTTGCCTTAAAAGTATTTATCTTAATTTTCAATTGGGTTTAACACAAAATATTCTCTTTTCAAGAATACTTAAGTATTTTAATTCTTTTGAGAGTTGAGTCATTTTTTTGACTAAATATGTCAACTCAAATGTTCAAAATGTGTTAGTACTTTTTATTTTGGAAATATAAAATATTATTCTTTTAAATCTATTTATTCTTAAAAAATAAATTATGAAAATCATCAAAATTAAAATTAAAAAAATTTGGGCTAACAACAAGTTAAGGTGTAGACTCAATTGCTCAAAGGTGTCAACACACTTGAAAATATCAAGAGGTCTTTGCCTTATGGTGTTGATTCAAATATCAATTTGGGTCGACACAAAATATCATTTTTCAAGAATACTTAAGTATTAACCTATTTGAAAACTGAGTCAGCTCAAATGGCTAAAGGTGTAACTCATCTGTTATTTTGTGTCAACACTACATTTTTAAAAATATTAAACAATATCTTTTTAAATCAATTTTACTTTGAAAATAAATTAATAAAAATATTAAAATCTAATTAAAAAAACCTTGGGCTAACTTATATTTTAGTTCATAGTTTCAAACACTAGCACTTAACAAATTTCATTTTTGGAAATGACATTGCCTTCATCATTAATGCAAGTTCACAATATCTCAATCTACAGTCTCATATGGCCATTTTCAGTAAAAACTGAGATAACACAACTAAAAAAGCTAATATTAAAAGAGTTAAGAGCGCAATAAGAATTTTGGTATGATAATTTGTTGCATATGTTGTATTTTTGCATTCTCACAACACAACTATAATTAGGTTCATCGTATTTGAAACATGCGTAATGGCATGCATAGAGCTATAAGGATATGTAATAAAGACGATGTCGATAAATATGTGGTAAAATCAAATCTCAACTCCTTCTCACCTTATCTTATTATTTATCTATCGTCACATTTAGTTTTAATATTTAACCTTTGTTAAATTTTTGTATAATTGGTTTATTTTTTAAAAAATTATACTCAGCTCTATAAGCAGGATGTATACAAAAAATAAGAGTATACAACGAGAGTACAATATTATAACGAGGTGAGTTTCTTATAATTTTATTTATTATGTTACATTTACATACAATTATAAATTTCAGAATTACTTAACTATATATACTTATTATTTCTTTTTAAGACGATGGCAAGAGCTTCTATTAAAAGAAACGGTTCTAGAGTGTAATCACTAGGTAAAGTATAATGTCAACCTTTTGAACTTACTTCATCTTTATGTTCTACAACTTTTATTGATGTCTAATCTAATTGATTATAATAGTATTTATATCTATGCTACCAAACTTTTTTATTTAAATTAATCACAAAATTTACATACTATTAAATTTCAAAATTTAATCATTACACATAATTTGTTTTTCTTGGGATTATGGCAAATACTACCGCAAAATAATTTCATTACATAATGCGGCTAAGAGGTGAATTATTTTTGGATTTATGTTGATAGTAGTAAAAATTTATGGAACTAATAAATATGAAGCAATTGAATGAATTGATAGTAGTATAAATAAAGATTTTTTTTTGATATCATTTATTTTACACAATACAAGTTGTACACGCATCGCGTATTCCATGACCGCTAGTGTGTATATATATTTGTGTTTGTGTGTGTGTATGTGTGATTAGAGAGACAATATAGAACCCTAAAATAATAAAGTTGAGAGAAAAATTGTGGCTGTGAGAGCTATAGAAGAAGGTGGTTGTGGCTAAACAACAAGAAGCTTTGTTCAGTTTTTGATCATCCAAGGTAAGAATCGATCTTTTTCTTACTATGTTTGTCTTTCTTTTTGAAGTATCTGTTTGAAAAATGGGTTTTGAATAAAATTAGAATATGATTTTTAGCTAACTTCGAAGCTAGTTATCTTTATGTTGGATTAATCTTTTTTGATTATTCTAAATTCTAATTTGTTTATTTCCATGAGTAGAATAATCATGGATTTTGTGGTATTCAAAATCATTAATGGGTGAATGAGAAATTGACTCTAAAAGTGTGCCATTGAAGTTGGCAAAATAATGGTAACTAGTTCCATCCCACATTGCTTGAAAAAGAAAAGAGTGAGTGCCCAAGTATGTATACAAGGCTTTCGAATTTCACATTGGTTAGAAAAAACTTGGGTGAATGGCTTATATAAGCCAAGTTGAGCCTAAGGGGTGTACCTATTGGGAGTACCCAATTTTGTGGATGGGGGAGGACCTACCCAACGGTGGGTTTGACCCAAACCCCACACGCGCGCGCCGCCGCCCTCGCCGTCAACTAGCCGTGCCGAGCCGGCCCGGGCTAGGGCTCGGGTCCGTGGGCTGTGGGTTATGGGTTCGGGTCGACCCTTATCTTTTTGTAAAAAAATTATTTAATTAAATTTTTGAATTTAAAATTTAAATTATTTAAATTTTAAATTTTTTCCGTTACCGTTATTACTGAATCGTTGGCTGTTCGGGACCGTTGGGTCAGTTTTTTGGTTCGCGCCTGTTGGGCCAGGCCGAACCGATACCGTGTCAGTTCGGTTTAAACCTAACCGTCACCTTCAAACGCTTATAAATAGGCTATGCCAGCACTCGGTTTGAGAATCCAATTTTGTTCTTGCCATTGCTAAACTTCTGTTCCTCTGCATTGCCTGAATTTTTTTCGAGAAAGTTCATACACTGTAGCGTTCGCTGTGTGTACAGATTTCCATGCTTCCTTTGTACACAAAGATTATTTTATCCTGGAGGCAGATATCTACTGCATCGCAAGTACCGAGGCGAGAACGTATTCTATCTTAAGGACATATCGTTCAACGTTGAATTCAATCCCAATGTTCTGTTCTTCGAGTGTTCTATAAGCTTAATTTCTTTTCCTTTTTTAGGTTCCTTTTTCTTGCACAGTTTCAGTACTACTTTCGGTTTCTTATATTAAACAGTATTCTGTTTGGCTAGACCTTTCAAATTTTAAAACTAGTGTTTGTTTTCTTCACATTACTTATTTTATTTCGTTTAATTTATTCTTAGTTTATTTCTGTTTCTATTTATCAAAAGGGTTTACTAAAATAGTGTTCTTTTATTATGCATATTAAATATGTTTTTTAATAAATTCAGCCCATCACTATTATTTTTATATTGTTTTTACTTGCAGTTTTATTCTAAATCTGCTGTAATATGCTGTATATGGAAAATAACAAATTATATTAATTATGTTTTATTTTATTCTGAAATTAGTTTCTGATAACTATAATTTAATTACTGCTATTTTGGTACTGTCTGAATTTTATCAAACTGACAGATTGTTGTATTTTCAGAAGTTATAGACCAACAATTTTAAGACAGAATACCTGCTTATTTCCATACTCAGTTTTTGGAATTGCTTACTGTCTGTATTTAATTCAAGGCAGTATTTAATTTACTATTTTATACAAAAAGTGCTTTATTGTTTTAATAAACTATTATTGAATTCTGTGGTGTCGATTCGGATTTAGCAGATATGGCAACCGAAATTGACAACAGAATGGACTCTACCCCTGTTGCTTCTACCCCTATGGTGGACTCTGTTCTGGCCCTGATTCCAACATTTGTTCCGCCCCCAATTCCGGCTGCGACTCTTGTGAACCACGGGGAGAAACCTAAAAAGTTCAATGGGATAGATTTCAAGAGGTGGCAGCACAAGATGTTGTTCTACCTGGCGACGCTGAATTTGGCGCGATTCCATCAAGAGGATGCTCCTTCGTTGTTTGAGAACGAGGGTGATAGGCAAGTTGTGGCTGCAGTCGATGCATAGTGACATGTTAACTTTTTATGCCGCAACTATATCTTGAATGGTCTAGATAACAC
The DNA here is from genome assembly GCA_032360265.1 of Heliamphora ciliata. Taxonomy (NCBI): domain Eukaryota; kingdom Viridiplantae; phylum Streptophyta; class Magnoliopsida; order Ericales; family Sarraceniaceae; genus Heliamphora; species Heliamphora ciliata. The sequence goes on from JAUMHN010416342.1 coordinate 6,730, forward strand.
GTTGTATAACGTGTAGAGTCCGCTAAAGATGATAAAGGATTTGTGGGATTCACTGGATGAGAAATACAAGACAGGAGATGCCGGGATGAAGAAATTTGTCGTCGACAGATTCTTTGAGTTTCTTATGGTGGATTCGAAGACAGTCATCAGCCAAGTCCAAGAGCTTTAACTGATTTTGCATGAGATTCATGCCAAGAGCATGACACTGAGTGAGTCCTTCCAAGTGGCTGCTATTATTGAAAGGCTGCCACCATCTCGAAGGGATTTCAAGAACTATCTGAAGCACAAGTGCAAGAAAATGAAGCTTGAAGACCTGATTGTTAGGTTCAGGATTGAGTAGGATAACCGCATCACCGAGAAGAAAGGGCTACAGGGGTTCCAGTTCAAGGCGAAGGCCAATGTGGTGTAACAAGCCCAGAAAAGGAAGAAGCGGAAGAATCACAACTAAAAGGCCAAGGGTGGTGATTCTAAGAAGTTCAAGGGAAGGTGCTTCGTGTGTGACAAGCCAGGCCATCGTACGAAAGACTGTCATACCCGCAAAGACTAGGGAAATGCCTCAAAGAGGCAGAAGCATTCTCAAGCCAACATTGTTGAAATAGAGAATCTCTCATCTGATGTGTCTGAGATGAATTTGACAGCTGTAGTGTTCGAGGTCAACTTGGTTGGATTCAACCCAAGAGAGTGGTGGGTGGATACCGGTGCAACCAGACATGTGTGTGTAGACCAGAAAATGTTCACCACTTATCAAGAAGTGACAAGTGGAGAACAACTATTCATGGGGAACTCTTTTACTGCTAAAGTGGAAGGACAGGGGAAGGTTGTACTAAAGATGACATTGGGCAAATAGCTGACGCTTAACAATGTCCTATATGCGCCTGAAATTTGAAAGTATCTTGTGTCAGGGTCATTGTTAAGTAAATATAGGTTTAAACTGGTCTTTGTATTTGATAAGTTTATACTTAGTAAGGAGGGCTTGTTTGTAGGAAAGGGGTACATGGAAGATGGCCTATTTAAACTGAATGTACTCACAGTTATTCGAACTATGAATAAAATTACATCTTCTACTTACTTGCTTGAGTCTTCTTTTGTGTGGCATGGTAGATTAGGACATATTAATTTTGAATCTTTGCGTAGATTAATTAACATGAATTATTTACTTAAATTTGATATTGACTCAAATCATAAATGTGAAACTTGTGTAGAAGCTAAATTATCTAAAGCACCTTTTCAATCTGTGGAAAGAAGTACTGAGTGTCTTTGTTTAATCTATAGTGATTTATGTGATTTGAAATTTATTCAAACACGAGGAGGCAAAATGTGAGACCCTGACCCGTTTTCTTTTTTCAGCGTTTTCGAACGCGCGTTGCGTGTTTTCATTTGAGCATATTTTTATTATTTTTGATGCATGATCGGGCTTAGATATACATGGGAGGTAGGTTCCCGGGGCCGTGGGCCGTTGTGGGGCGAATTTCAAAATAATTTCAAAAAAAAAATATTTTAGAGGCCTATAAATATCTGGAATTAGATTTTTTTCATAAAGATATTTTTCAAAACTTCTCCAACAAGCTTCCTGTTTTCTCTCTGCCTTCTCTCTAAGTTTTCGGGGACCCGGGGATCGATTTTCAACTATCCAACAGCTAATCCATGCTATTGGCACGGTGGGCTAAGCAACTATCTAGACAGATTTTGATTTCGACGAGGCTTGATTTTGTACGTGGATCGAGGCGTCGAGTTTTGAACTCACCGAGATTAGATTCTAGACCTGTATGTTTTATAAGGGTGCTACGCGTAATCGAGTGTCTTTTTACCGGTTGGTTTGCTATAGATATGAGTTTATGTTCAGTTGGATTTTTGGGTGAAAAATTAATTTTTTGTCGATTTCGTGGATGAAATCGGGTGTCGAGAGTTTCTTTCGAGGTCTTAGTGTCATGCTTGGGTGTACGTATGGATGAGGGTGTTAAAAAGGGAGTTTCGAGGCCTCGATATGAGGTTTGGAGGCCTGACCCGTAGCTTGAAAGACGGTTTCTGGGTGAGTTCGGTTGACTGAACTCATAGGTTCAGTCGACTGGATCATGGTTTTGGGGTTTGGTCGACTGGACCGTGGGGTTCGGTCGACTGAACCGTGCGTGAGGCGTTTTGGTGGTTTTCCAGTGTGTTGTTCAGTCGACTGGGGGCATGGGTCAGTCGACTGAACTCCTAGGCAGTGTGATGGTGGTTCGATGGTTGGGTTTTGGTTTTCGATTGGCGTCATATGGTATTTAATTGATTAATTTATGGGAATTAGTCGATTCAAATACCTATGGATTCCTTTTGGGGTTCGATTTGTCGTGTGGTGGTTTAGGGGTCGTGAGTGGCCTCGGGTGCTTCGTTTAGATGCCGTCCTTTGGTTGATGTGCATGGTTAGACTTGAGGAGTTGTGGCATGGTTGCGTGCGTGATGGTTATGCTCGGGATGTGTAGGTCCGTGGTTTGATTTTAAGGTTGGGTTCTGGTAAGAATCGGTCCAGAGGAGGTTCAGGTATTGATATCTGGGTTTGATGTTGGTTGTCCCGGTGTGTGGATGGGTCCCGGTATGTGAACGGTTTATTTGGGTGATTGGTTATCGATTTGTTTTGACAGGTGGCGTCGTGATGTATTGTTACACATGGTTATGTGCATTTATAAATGTTTATTATGCATGGAATATGTAAGTTGATTACATGGCTTGGTATCGTTACGTGTAACGTGGTTGCATGCTTTAAAACCCAAAGTTTTATTAGGCATGGATGTGATGGATATGAGGGGAACATGCGTGTGGTGCATGTGGTATGTTTATGCATTTAAATCTTGATTAGGTTATGCATAGGTGTGTTCGGTGTTATCTCGTGGTATGCGATCTTATCCCGTGGTATACGGTTTTATCTCGTGATATGAGGTCTTATCCCGTGGTATAATCCCATGGTCGGCGGTTTCATCCCGTGGCTTACGGTGAGGTTGCGGTTTTACCCCGTGGTGTGGTTTACGATTTCATCCTGTGGTATAGGCATGTGTGAGGATGTCTGTTATGTTTGAGTTCGGATCTTTATTTCAGCGTTAGGGCTGTGGTTGCGGCGTGTGAGGGCTGGTTGTAAGCATCATGGATTGCATGTATTACGTTATGGGACGGATAGACCAATTTTCAAACTATTTTAAGAGTCGTGTGAATCGCAATCTAAAAATCCTTTTAAAACTATTTTTGGGCTTCTGTGAGTGAGTCAATAGATGGTTTGTATCCTCGTTTTCCCGTTTGCATGTGAAAATTGTTTTCAAGGCTTAAAAGAGAGTCTAAACCTGCACTTTGATTTTCTAGCATGTTTTGTTTATGCTGCATGCTTGTCTAGTTTCTGCTGAGCCATGGCTCATGGTGTGGGATTTGCTTTTCTTCAGGTACCGATCACACTGGTTGATCTGGAGGTGCTGGAGAGGTAGAAAAGTTATAGTCTTCTTTTTTGTTTCTAACTGTATCATGTATGCTATAACATGTTTCTCGGCGTTCGAGCCTTGTAATGTATGCCGTTTGGCATTTATATACAGTGCACGTACGTTTTATTTTGAGAGTGTATTCTCAGTTGAGTATCATGTTTAGTTGTTTATGGGTGTTTCACGTGGGCAGGAGTTAGGGGCATGACGACTTGGTATCAAAGCTCGGGGTTTGTATACCTAAGAGCCGTGGGAAGAGGGAGCATCACCGTGTGAGGTTGATTGCGTGTGCTTGACCGCATGTGTTTAGATGCTTTGATAACATGTACGTGTTAGCATGTTAGGCATGAGGATGATGTGTATATGTGGGCATGGAGGTTGAATCTTAGGAGTGATAGTTCTGCCTTTGGGCGTTTGGGTTAAGAAACTCGGGAGCCAAGTTAGAAACGCGTTTAGCTGACGTGATTTTTAGCAGGAAATCTGAGTAGGTTATCCAGATTGATGTGTCATTCTAGTTGGTTCTCTTCCCAGCTTCGCGGATAGATTTGTATAGGGAGGAGTTTTACACTCTTACCCAGGGGCGATGGACGTTATACAGTATGAGTCTAGGTTCACGTTCTTGTCCTGGTTTGCACCTGAGTTGGTGAGCATAGATGAGCTACGTTTTACGAGATTTGGGCTGGGTCTGAGACCAGCGATCAGAGAGCGTGTGTTAGCGATGGGGATTCGTGCATTCACGGAGCTGGTAGAGGTAGCAGCGAGGGTAGAGAACACCATGATTGAGATCCGAGCTTCTTGGAAGGCCAGGATAGCGCAGGGTGGAACAGAGGCGCAGACAGTTGGGCATTCCAGCAAGAGGCAGAGGTCCTCTGGTCCTAGTTTTCATCCATTTGGATCACAGTAGTTCTCTGTATCATCACCATTAATGGCTTCGTCAGGGAGGCCAGAGAAGAGGGAGGTCAGATGTTATCGATGTGGACAGTTGGGGCATTGTGTGCGAGATTGCCCGTAGCCGAGGCAGTCTCGGGACCCACAGTTGAGGCAGGCTCAGAGTTCTATACAGGCTCAGTCGCAGGGGACGGAGTTACCTGTTTGTTACAGATGTAGTCAGATGGGACATATTCGCAGGACTTGTCCCCAGAGAGAGTGTACGCCGAGTACAGTGGGCACACCAGAGGGTTCGTATGTGCTGGAGCGACAGTAGTATCCTGCAGTTCAGACTTCTTGGATGACTGGTGGGAGTACATCAGTTCAGTTAGTGCGGCAACCGACAGCGCTAAGTTTTGGTGGATAGGTTAGAGTGGGATTACCCCGAGTTTATTCCCTCATAGCTTCTAGGGAACCGGTTGTGCCAGATGATGCAGATATACCTTCAGCGAGCAGAGGTACTTTTTGAGTTTGCTGACTTTGGGCCAATTTCCTTGTTGCATCCGCATGGGAGTTGGTGATAGATTATGTGGGTGCGTTGTGTTGAGGCAACGGTTGATGATGATGTGGGGTTGGGGTGAGTTATAGATCCTGTGTCTTTGAGATAGTTAGTCGTTGTTTAGGATGCCTGACCTCGTTTGACTATATCCTAGGAATGGTTTGGCTAGCCATCTCGTGTGCCTGTGTCGATTGCGATCGACGGTTAGTTGTTTGACCTTGAGTTGAATTTCGGGGGTGAAATTCTTTAAAGGGGGTAGAGTTGTGAGACCCTGACCGTTTTTTTTAGCGTTTTCAGACGCACATTGCGTGTTTTCGTTTGAGCATATTTTTACTGCTTTTGATGCATGATCGGGTTTAGATATGCATGCGGGGTAGGTTCCCGTGACCGTGGGCTGTTGTGGGGCGAATTTCAAAAAAATTTCAAAAAAAAGATATTTTGGAGGCCTAAAAATATCTGGAGTTAGATTTTTTTCATAAAGATATTTTTCAAAACTTCTCCAACATGCTTCCTGTTTTCTCTCTGCCTTCTCTCTAAGTTCTTCGGGGCCCGGGGCTCAATTTTCAATGATCTAACAGCGGATCTCTGCTATTGGCATGGTGGGCTACGCAACCATCTGGTTAGATTTTGATTTCGACGAGGCTCAGTTTTGCACGTGGATCGAGACATCAAGTTTTGAACTCACCGAGGTTGGATTCTAGACCTGTATATTTTATAAGGGTGCTACGTGTAATCGGGTGTCTTTTTACCGGTTAGTTTGCTATAGATCTGAGTTTATGTTTAGTTGGATTTTTGGGTTAAAAATCGATTTTTTGTCGATTTCGTGGATGAAATCGGGTGTCGGGAGTTTCTTTCGAGGTCTTAGTGTTAGGCCTGGGTGTACGTATGTTTGAGGGTGTTAAAAAGGGAGTTTCGAGACTTCGATCTGAGGTTTGGAGGGCTGACCCGTAACTTGAAAAATAGTTTCTGGGTGAGTTCGGTCGACTGAACTCATAGGTTCAGTGGACTGGATCATGGTTTTGGGGTTCGGTCGACTGAACCGTGCGTGACGCATTTTGGTTGTTTTCCAGTGTGTTGTTCAGTCGACTGGGGCCTTGGGTCAGTCGACTGGGGGCTTGGGTCAGTCGACTGAACTTCTGGGCAGTCTGATGGTGGTTCGATGGTTGGGTTTTGGTTTCCAATTAGCGTACTATGGTATTCAATTGATTAATTTATGGGAATTAGTCGATTCAAATACCTATGGCTTCCTTTTGGAGTTCGATTTGTCGTGTGATGCTTTGGGGGTCGTGAGTAGCCTCGGGTGCTTCGTTTAGATGCCGTCCTTGGGTAGACGTGCATGGTTAGACTTGAGGAGTTGTGGCATGGTTGCGTGCGTGTTGGTTATGCTCGGGACATCTAGGTCCGTGGTTCGATTTTAAGGTTGGGTTTTGGTAAGAATCGGTCTGGGGGAGGTTTAGGTGTTGATCTTCGGGTTTGATGTTGGTTGTCCCGGTGTGTGGACGGGTCCCGGTATGTGGACGATTTGTTTGGGTGAGTGGCTATCGATTTGTTTTGACGGGTGGCGTCGTGATGTATTGTTATACATGGTTATGTGCATTTATAAATGTTTATTATGCATGGAATATGTAAGTTGATTACATGGCTTGGTATCGTTACGTGTAACGTGGTTGCATGCTTTAAAACCCAAAGTTTTATTAGGCATGGATGTGATGGATCTGTGGGGAACATGCGTGTGGTCCATGTGGTATGTTTATGCATTTAAATCCTGATTTGGTTATGCATAGGTGTGTTCGGTGTTATCCCGTGGTATGCGATCTTATCCTGTGGTATGCAGTTTTATCTTGTGGTATACGGTTTTATCCCGTGATATGCGGTCTTATCTCGTGGTATAATTCCGTGGTCGGCGGTTTCATCCCGTGGCTTACGGTGAGGTTGCGGTTTTACACCGTGGTGTGGTTTATGATTTCATCCCGTGGTTTGCGATTTTATCGTGTGGAATAGGCATGTGTGAGGATGTCTGTTATGTTTGAGTGCGGATCTTTATTTCAGCGTTAGGGCTGTGGTTGCGGCGTGTGAGGGCCGGTTGTAAGCATCATGGATTGCATGTATTGCATTATGGGACGGATAGACCAATTTTCAAACTGTTTTAAGAGTCGTGTGAATCGCGA
>JAUMHN010416353.1:0-13759 GCA_032360265.1 Heliamphora ciliata
ATGAGTTTTTATGTCAACCTTCCCAATTTGACCATAAAAGTTACTTCTTCATCACAACTCCATAAGATTAAAATTTAGAACCCATAAAAATGCTATTTTGGTTCAATCTCCATGAATCAAAAACCTACCAATTACTCTTATAAAATGTAATCTTATTAAATTCTAAATCCTGCCAATTTCCCATGAACCCATTATATAACTCTTAATTTAATAAATTACATAGTTCCAACACTACATTATTAGCTTCCTATCCCATTTCTCCAATTTTAGTCACTGATTCCATAAATTAAACTGCAATTCCAACTCATTATGAAGATTACTCAAATTTGTAATGAACTAGTGAACTGAATTAAAGCTATTAACCCTCTCTTCCACAATAAGGAAGTTATATTGTTTTAATCTTATCACTAGAACGTGGAACATCACCATAGCATCCAATTCTCAGGAAGCTAACTTAACAAGTCTCAAAGATTCGTTGGCATGTTGCTCAATCAATTAAACTATTCAAGGTTAAGTGGTTTTTTTTATCAAATTTAACCCAAATCATATCAAGACACAAAATTTAGTCTAAATCCTTCCTCTCAGAGCCGTAACGTCATGGAATTTTGCCAATTTGCTTTCCCTGGGTTTCGGCCACTTTGGGGAGTTCCACTTTGACGACTCCAGGTAACTCCTTTTACTATGTAGATTCAATTCCTCCCTTAGTGACTTCGAATTTTATGTTCAAACTCTTCAATTGTAAAGAGAGAGTATTAATTAAACCTTTATAAGAAGAAAAAGAAAAAAAAATCACAATGAAGAAGATGGCGTGACCTGCGCTAATAGTGACTTCGAAATGCCCTTTGCGGCCTCAATTTGATATCTCAGTCCACCAATTGTTGGAAATAAACTTGCTTTCAAAGCTTAGGGCTCGCCATTAATGGCGGCTCAAATCTGCGCAGAGGAAGAAGAGAAGGAAGACATCTGTGCCCAGGGGTATTTTTTTTTGTCTCTTGTTGCTTGTATCCCGAATCCAAGTCGGCGTCGGCTTCGTCGCTGGCTTGCGCCAATGATGGTGGAGTTCGGTGGTCTAGAATAGCTCCGACGGTAGTTCGGTAATGGTGGAGCGTGGTCGTGACTGGCTGTGGTGGTCGAGAAAGGGGGGTGTGAAACCCTGACCCTTTTTAATTTTTGCAACGTTTTGACGTGTTGTTTATTATTTTTACAATAGCATGTATATGTGCGTTTTATGCATGTTCAAGCTTAGAAATGCATGTTGGGTTGAAAATCGAGACCGTTGGGTGTTGTGGTGTGTGGATTTTAAAAAAAATTAAAAAAAAATTAAAATAAAAGACATTTTCCTGGCCTATAAATATCTAGCCTTAGATATTTTGGGTGGAGATATTTTCTTTTTTCAAAGCTTGGAGGCTAAGTTTCCTTTTGCAAACAAAAATCTCTGCCTTCTCTCTAGATTTTCTTGGGGCCCAAGCTTTGTTTTTGGCGATCGAGTAATGGATCCTTCCTATTGGCATCGAGGGCTACGCGTTCATCCGGACAGAATTTCATTTCGACGAAGTTTTTTTCTTTCACGAAGTTCGAGGCATTGAGTATTTAACTCAACGAGGTAGGATCCTAGACTATTTTGTCTTTAAAGGGTGCTACCTGTAATTATATGTGTTTTTACCATTTAAAAATGCATGAAAAATTGGTTTATTTTTGAAAAGTTGGATTTTGGGTTCAAAATCACTTTTGGGTTGATTTCGGTTGGAGAAAAAGTGGTTTGAGGCTTTTCTTTCTGCGTATCTTTGTTGTTTCGGGCTTGTGTATGTCCGTGGGTGGTTAAAGGGGTGTTTGGATGGTTTAATTTGAGACTGAGAAGTTTTTTTATAGCTTGGGTTAGTTTTTCACCATCGCCTGTAGCTTGTTCTGAAATTTAAAAAATTTAGGTTTTTGTGTTGACACATTTTCTGTTTGTGTCGACACATTTCTCCTTCAGTGGTGTTGAGCACGTTGTGGCTGTTTACGTTGAACTCTCGGTTGTTTTATGTCAACACTAATTTTTGTTTGTGTCGACACCTTTTGCTGTTGGTGTTGACACATTTTCTGTTTGTGTCGACACATTTTCCCTTCTGTTGGAGTGTGCATTCTGTTGCTGTTTGTGTCGACACATTTGATGTTTGTGCCGACACCTCCGCTATTTGTGTTGACACCTTTTCTGTTTGTGTCGACACCTTTGCTGCTTGTGGAACTCTTTTTTTTTGGTCATATCTTTTTTATCCGGACTCAAAATTGGGTTGTTTTTGTATTCAGATTGAAGCCCCAGAAGTCTTCTTTTCAATGGTACCTCTCCCACAATAAAATTCTTTTTGTAGAAAACGTTCTGATCAAAAGAGTGAGGGTATGTCAAAATCTCTTAACCGTTTTTACCCGTTTTTGGTCGAATGTTTGGGAAAAGCTTATTTTTCATCTTTAATGGAACTTTTTATCAAATTTCTTGTTCCTTGGGAGTTTGTTGGTGGATGATGTGGCGGTTGGCTTTTGGGTCTTTTATACATGTTTAATATATAACTGTTTGAAATGATTATATATCATGTGTTATGTTTAAACCTTGTTTCGGATAAAAAGCATGTTTTACGCTCTTCTTGGTTTATTATATGATATGACTTGTGGGTGTTGGGTTTTAAAAGGGTGTTCTTGAAAATAGTTAAAATGGTGATTTTATGAAAAATCTCGACAAATCATGTTTTGGAGGTTTGGAGCTAACCCTTGGGGTTGAGTCTCAGTTTTGAAACGTTTTGTTGGAAACGGAGAAAATATTTTTAAAAATGTTTTGTTTGATCTCCATGTTGATGGATGGATCTGTATATACATGTATAATGTATATTTGTGAAATGTTTTCGTAATTGAGCTACGGTTCGATTTTTAGATGATTACTTAGATGTACCGGGATGATGTGTATTTGGCATAAGTTGCCCTCAGTGTAAGTCTGGAAACGTGCGTAGCGTAGCTACTCAGGTCCTTTGGGTTAGTCCCCGTAAATTGAGACGGTTGGGTGCTTAGTTCCCTAGGGTTGTCGCCCGTAAATTAAGTGATTTGCCATGGTGCTCCGTATAGAACTTGTCATTATCTAGCAAGTCTTGAATGGCTAGGGTCTAGGGTAATGGACAGGAGTCTATAGTTATTACCTTTGTCTTTGTGACAGAGTCGGTACATAGGATTAAATCACCTTTTTTGCCATGGTACATTCCGCGAGGGAACAATGTTTTGATTATTGTTTTTCTTTAACTGTGGTTGATCATTTGCATTAGTTGCAATACCTGGTTTGAATGATGAAAACTTGGGTTTTATAAAATAAAAACATTTTGGGAGACTTGTGTAGTCTGATGGAAAAATTTGGGATTTGTGGAAAAACATTTTGCGTTCGGTGGTTGAGTTTAGCTCCCACCCTATATGACTGCATATTTCCTACTTTACAGCTTTATAATCTATTTCTATTGGGCTTCGGCTCACGAGTGGGATTTTCTGTAAAACCATTTTTAGGTGATGATGTGCATGAGGAGTAGCTCTGGTGGTGCCTGCGGTGGTGGAAGACTTTTATAATTTTTCTTTTTGGGTATGCCTGTTCTTGAAGGCAGGTTTTGTACGCCATGAGGCGATATATCGTATGCATGCTGGATCTGTATGTTATTTATTTATGAGAGATCCTTTTGTTGGGTATTCCATTGGTTTTAACAGGCGGATTTAAATAGATTAAAACCTATATTTTTCATAAACCTGGTGTTTGGTTGATTTTCACGTGACCCCGGGTCTTGGGGCGTGACAGGGGGGAGATGGGAGTTTAGAAACCCTCTCATGGCAGCAACGAGGATAAGGAAACGGAAGAGATGAAGAAGAAGGTAACAAGCGTTGGCGGCTAGCGTGGGTTTTCAGCATAAATCTTGTTCCTCACCTTCTCTTGAATGCTCCAGAATTTTCCACCTATTTCACTTATTATTATTATTATTATTATTTTTTTTTTTATATAAAACCATTTAATATATTTCCCAATTAAATTTTGATTTTAATTTCAATAACATTACTAAAATTTTCGAACATTACAAAATTTATCATAAACTTTTATCCCGGTGTCCCAACACATACTAACCACACACCATATGTATTATGTATTACATATTATTAGAAATAAATTTTGGATATTTAATTACATTAAAATAATTAATAATATAATAAAATCATACTGGGTCTCTACAACCTCCCCTGCTTATGGAATTTCGTCCCCGAAATTCATATCTAAATCTCTACTTGACTATCTTCTCATTTTCACCTACGATTTCCGAAACCGAAAGCCACCTGACTGAATTAATAGTTCCTTAATATTTCTCACAAATTTCTTGCATACTTACGTTCAGGTCTAAAAACAATGCCCCCCTTTCGAAGTGAACACGACCAGGTATGTTAGCATAAAACTCAAAACTGTCATGCATTATTCACAGTTCACTATACTCAACTCAGAACTTGAGTACGAAATCTTTAAAACTGACTCGTCTTTTCCACCGATTCATAACAATGTATGCAATATTTCTCGACAACATTTCTTAACTCAATCACAATCATTCAAACACAATTTTGTACGACGGTCAGAAAAATTATTCCTAAAATTCATCGTAGTTGCAACCAACACACCAATTGGTTTACAAATAACGAAAGAACTCTTAGCTTATGGCATGCTCCACACTCAATTTGAATAATTGAATTGCTGCATATATTCTTGGCAGTGCCATCATAACTGATAACAACATCCCGAAAGAATAATCACTTCTTTGGCAGTTAACTCTTGACCTCCAAATTTAACTTTCTAACAATCGTCTATCACTAGGTCACATTTCCACGACCCACCTCATGACGTGAACTACAATCTCACTCCTTCTAAGAAAATCTATACAACCCCTTAAGATAAAATCCAACCTAGCCAAAGGTCACTCACATTCCTCCCTCTAAAATTCAGTATTCTAACATCATATGAATAGTTCAATCATAAGTTACTCGATACCTTCAAGTTTACTATTTCTCCTTACCATATCGTTAATCTTCTCTTGGGTTAAAGAAACATAACCACTTCCATACTTATGACCAAACATGAACCACCTCTATATCTAAAAAAGACATCCTTAGGACGTATTGTCCCCAATGACAGAATTAATCACACCGACACCCTTTGAGGGCTTCTCAAGTCTGGCACACCTTTCACTTATCAGGATCATATCGACAATAGTTGTGGTATTACATAAAGAAAGTGAACATTCCCTACATTTCGGTTTCACCCTAGAGCATACCTATATCCCAATTAATGACATCGTCTTAGCACCACCTTGGAACTATAAAATACTAATCCAAACAACAAATCTTTCCACTAAAAAAAAATTTCTAAAAGACCCATAGTTATTATTCACCGAAATTGTACTTAAAACGACTCTCGTCCCAAGTCATCCATATTAAAGTTCCCCAAGGTTTTTAACTGAAGGCATTAGTATCATGATACAACCCCACCAAACTAGCTACCTTACAATAGGTCATCAAAGTAAACATCTTTGACGAGAGAACTTAATTAGTATCTACATCGTACTAGCATCAAAGAAAAATCCTCATAACCCTAACATATCACCGACAGTTAATCATCGTCGAAAGTAACTAACATCATGATAATTTCTATTATATCTTCAAGCAATCGACTCTTAACTCCCAAACTTAAACAAACTCTTGAACTTAAACAACTGTTAAACACAGGATCACATCTCCACAGCTCATAATACAACATCAACCACAATTTTACTCTAGTCTTACGAACATAACTCTGAGACCCTGACCCGTTTTCTTTTTTGGCGTTTTCGGATGCGCGTTACGTGTTTCTTTTGAGCATATTTTTAATGCTTTTGATGCATGATTGGGCTTAGATATGCATGCGGGGTAGGTTCCTGGGGCCGTGGGCCGTTGTGGTGCAAATCTAAAAAATTTTTAAAAAAAGATATTTTAGAGGTCTATAAATATCTGGAGTTAGATATTTTCATAAAGATATTTTTCAAAACTTCTCCAGTAAGTTTTCCCTTTTCTCTCTGCCTTCTCTCTAAGTTATCGAGGGCCCAGGGATCGGTTTTCGACGATCAGTCTACGGATTCTTGGTATCGGCGTCGTGGGCTACGCAACCATCCGGTCAGATTTTGATTATGGCGAAGCTTGGTTTTGCACGTGGATCGAGGTGTCAAGTTTTGAACTCACCGAGGTAGGATTCTAGACCTATATGTAGTATAAGGGTGCTATGGATAATCGGGTGTTTTTTTACCGGTTAGATCTCCATAGATCTGGCTTTGTATCAAAATGGGTTTTTGGGGTATAAAACTCATTTTTGGCAATTTCTGTGGATGGAATCAGGTGTCGAGAGTTTCTTTTGAGGTCTCGTTGTTAGGCCTAGATGTGTGAGTGTTCACGGTTGTTGAGTCGGTGTTCGGAGGCTTTAATTCGCGGTTTGGAGGTTGAACCCGTAGCTCGGAATCAGTTTCTGGGTGGGTTCAGTTGACTGAACTCATAGGTTCAGTCGATTGGATTGGTGTTCTTGAGGTTCAGTCGACTGGACCTCGAGGGCCAGTCGACTGGACAGTGCTTCTGGGCTTTTTGGCCATTTCCAGTGGGTTTTTCAGTCGACTGGGGGTTGGGTCCAGTCGACTAAATTCTAAGCTGTTTTGTTGGTGGTTTGGCGGTTGGGTTTTGGTTTCCAATTAGCGTCCTATGGTATTCAATTGACTGATATATGGGATTAGTTGATTCAAATACCCGTGGATTCCTTTGGGGGGGTTTGGTTGGCCGTGTTGTGGTTTCGGGGTTTGTGTGGTAACCTCGTGGGTTTGTGTTGATGCCATCCTCTAGGATGATGAGTTTGTGAGATGTGGGTGTTTGTTTTGCGTTGAGTGTTTGGGCCAATGGTTCCCTTCGGGAAAGGGTCTAGGGTTGTGAAACCGTGAGGCTTTTGGATTTTAGAGTCGGCCTTCGGGCTAGGCTTGGGTTGTGGGTTGTTAGTCGTTCCGGGTGAGTGGATGACGGGTGCGTGTGGCATGTGAGTTGGTGTCCGGTTATGTGGCGAGTGGCATCGTGATGTGAGGTTTTATATGGTTGTATGCATTTATAACTGTTTATTTATGCATAAAGTATGTAAGTGGATTACATGATTTGTTATCGTTATGTGCAACATGTTTTATGCTTTAAAAACTAGAGTTTTATAGGCATGTAGATGTGTAACGTCGTGATAATACGTGCTTTATGTATTAAATCCTTGTTTAGGTTTGCATGATTATGATATGGGATAGATGAATTTGTGATCCAATAGATGTAAATCCTGGTTGATGATGCATGTGTACGTGTGTGGTGTATGAGGTAGGCTGTGAGAGCCGGTGATTGAGGTAGACTATGAGAGCCGGTGGATGAGGTAAGCTGCGAAAGCTGGTGGTTGACATAGGCTACGAAAGCCGGTGTTGAGGTAGGCTGCGGGAGCCGGTATGTGCGCTCTGTCGGCTGAAACGAGGTCCTGACGAGTCACTTGTTTGTATGTGGTATTCGAAGGCAGAAATGAGGTCTTGAGGAGGCATGTGTTTCATGGATTGCATGAATTGCATTTTGGGACGGATAGACCAATTTTCTTAAAACTGTTTTATCGTCCTGCAAGAGTCGAAAAACTTGTATTAACGGCCTGCGGTAGTCGTAATACTAGATTTATTTTTAAGGCTCTGATGAGTAAAGCAAAACTTGGTTTGTATCCTTGCCTTCCCTTACATGTGAAAATGATTTTCTGGCTCTGGTGAGTCGTGATCTAAAATGATTTTCAAATTATTTTATTGGCTTGAAAGAGAGTCAAAAACTGCACTTCGATTTTCTAGCATGTTTTGTTTATATTGCATGCTTGTCTAGTTTTTGCTGAGCCTTGGCTCACGGTGTGGGATAAATATTTTTAGGTAACGATCACGCGCGCTGATTCGGGGTTACTGGTTAGGAGCGGAAGCGTTATAGTCTTCTTTTGTTACATGTACGTTGTAACATGTCTTTCGGGCATTGGAGCCATGTAATGTTGTCGTGTGGCGTTTATATACAATACATGCATGGTTTAAATTCGGAGTGTATTCTCGGGTTGGGTATCATGTGTGGTTGTTTATAGGTGTTTCACGTGGCCTGGAGTTTGGGGCATGACAACTTGGTATCGAAGCTCTGGATTCGAATACCTATAGCCTTGGGAAGAGGGTATATCACCATGTGAGGTTGATTGCGTGTGCTTGATTGCATGTGTTTACATGCTTTGATAACATGATCATGTCAGCATGTGAGATATGTGAAAGATGTGCATATGTGAGCATGGGGGTTGAATTTTAGGAGTGATAGTCTTACCCTTGGGCGTTTGGGTTAACAAACTTGGGAGCCAAGTTAGAAACGCGTTTAGCTGGCGTGATTTCTAGTAGGGAATCTGAGTAGGTTATCCAGATTGATGGGTTATTCTTGTTGGTTCTCCTTGGTATATGTGGAGTTGTTTAGCATGAACCTATGTGGCTATGCGATAGCATGCTAAGTGTTTAGCGTTTATGTTCATGCCATGTGATGCATCTTATATGTTGTTTTGCTTTCATATAGACGCGATGTCGGCGAGGAGAGGGCGAGGTCGTGGTCGTGGCTGTAGCTGTGCTGGCCAAGGGGATGTTCCTATCCCTGATGCTGGGGATACTAATGCTCCCCAGGGATCGATGGATGCGACGGAGCTGTTGTATGTGCTGGTTGGTTCTATCCAACAGCTAGTTGCTAGGGGTGAGCCTGTTAGGGAGAGAGAGGGAGTGCCTGAGGCGGGGTTACAGCTGCGATGTGGGAATTTTGCCGTATGGATCTGCCTACCTTTGCAGGAGATCCTGATCCTCTTATGGCGACAGAGTGGTTGGAGTTGACGACTCATATTCTGGACACGTTGTGGATTGAGGAGGATGAGGTACGAGTTTCTTTTGCCACCTTTCAGCTAAAGGGTGCTGCTCATGCATGGTGGAGGTATGCAGGGGGCACAGTGGGGGCCACATGGGCAACTTTTACGGGAGTGTTTCTGGACAGATATTTCTCAGCTTCGAGCAGGGACTTATGCAGGGAGGAGTTCTATTCTCTTACCTAGGGGGCCATGGACATCATGCAGTATGAGGCCCAATTTACGAGCTTATCTCAATTTGCACCAGAGGTGGAGTGCACAGATGAGTTGCTTTTGATGAGGTTTGAGCGGGGTTTGAGGCTGGCGATCAAGGAGCAAGTGGCTGTGATGGGATATCGTGTGTTCAGATAATTGGTGGAGGCAGCATTGAGGGTTGAGAATGCTTTAGCTGAGACTCAAGCTTCGAGGGAGACTAGGACCTCACAGGGTGGGGCAGAGGCGCAGACAGGTGGACGCTCTAGCAAGAGGTAGAGGTCCTCTGGTTCTAGCTTCTACCCATCTAGACCACAGCAGTTTTCAGCACCATCACCATCTGTGGCTTCGTCTGGGAGGCCGGAGCAGAGTGAGTTGACCTGTTTCTGATGCAGGCAACCTAGACATCGTGCGGCGGATTGCTTACAGCCGAGAACATTCCAGAGTGTGGCATCAGTGCAGCCGCAGGGGAGGGAGCCGCCAGTTTGTTATGGGTGTGAATAGTCTGGACATATTCGTAGGAATTGTCCCCAGGGAGGCAGTACGCCGAGTAGGGAGGACACACCAGTGGGTTCGTATGTGCCAAGTTCAGTTACTTACTGACAACGGCCTTCTACAGTTCAGGTTTCCCGAACGATAGATAGGGGAACTTCAGTTCAGTAGGTGCGACAGCTGACAATGGCGATTACAGGTGGACATGACACAGTGGGATTGCCCCGAGTGTATTCCCTTGCAGCTCACGGTTCATCTAGGGTACCGATCGTGCCGGAGGATGCTGATATGCCTTTAGCGAGTAGAGGTACTTTCTGGTTGCAGGCTTGGGGCCAGTTTCTTTGTTGTATCTATTTGGGAGTTGGTGTTGGATCAGTGGGCGGTGTGCTGTGTTGAGGCAGTGGTTGGTGAGGTTGTGAGGTTAGGAGTGTTGTAGATCCCGAGTCTTTGAGATAGTTGGCCATTGTCTAGGATGCCTGACCTTGTTTGACTATATCCTAGGAGTGGTTTGGCTGACCATCTCGTATGCTTGTGTCGATTGCGATCGACAGTTTGTAGTTTTGGCCTTATGTTGAATTTCGGGGGCAAAATTCCTTTAAGGGGGGTAGAGTTGTGAGAACCTGACCCGTTTTCTTTTTTGGCATCTTCGGACGCGCGTTACGTGTTTCATCTGAGCATGTTTTTAATGCTTTTGATGCATGATCGGGCTTAGATATGCATGCGGGGTAGGTTCCCGGGGCCGTGGGCTCTTGTGGTGCGAATCTCAAAAATTTAAAAAAAAAGATATTTTGGAGGCCTATAAATATCTGGAGTTAGATATTTTCATAAAGATATTTTCCAAAATTTCTCCAATAAGTTTTTCGTTTTCTCTCTGCCTTCCCTCTAAGTTCTCGGGGGCCCGAGGCTCGATTTTCGACGATCAGTCTGCGGATTCTTGGTATCGACGTCGTGGGCTACGCAACTATCCAGTCAGATTTTGATTCTGGCGAAGCTCGATTTTGCACGTGGTTTGAGGCGTCGAGTTTTGAACTCATCGAGGTAGGATTCTAGACCTGCATGTAGTATAAGGGTGCTATGGATAATCGGGTGTCTTTTTACCGGTTAGATAGATCTGGCTTTGTATCAAAATGGGTTTTTGGGGTATAAAACTCGTTTTTAGCAATTTCTGTAGATGGAATCGGGTGTCGGGAGTTTCTTTTGAGGTCTTGGTGTTAGGCCTAGATGTGTGAGTGTTCACGGTTGTTGAGTCGGTGTTCGGAGGCTTCGATTCGGGGTTTGGAGGTTGAACCCGTAGCTCAAAATTAGTTTCTAGGTGGGTTCAATCGACTGAACTCATAGGTTCAGTCGACTGGATTGGTGTTCTTGAGGTTCAGTCGACTGGACAGTGCTTCTAGGCTTTTTGGCCGTTTCCAGTGGGTTTTCAGTCGACTAGGGGTTGGATCCAGTCGACTGAATTCTGGGCTGTTTTGTTGGTGGTTTGGTGGTCGGGTTTTGGTTTCCAATTGGCGTCCTATGGTATTCAATTGACTGATATATGGGATTAGTTGATTCAAATACCCGTAGATTTTTTTTGGGGGGGATTTGATTGGTCGTGTTATGGTTTCGGGGTTTGTGTGGTAACCTCGTGGGTTTGTGTTGATGCCATCCTCTGGGATTATGAGTTGGTGAGATGTGGGTGTTTGTTTTGTGTTGAGTGTTTGGGCCAGTGGTTCCCTTCGGGAAAGGGTCTGGGGTTATGAAACTGTCAGGCTTTTGGGTTTTAGAGTCGGCCTTCGGGCTAGGCTTGGGTTGTGGGTTGCTACCCGTTCCGGGTGAGTGGATGACAGGTGCGTGTGGCACATGATGCGAGGTTTTATATGGTTGTATGCATTTATAACTGTTTATTTATGCATAGAGTATGTACGTGGATTACATGGTTTGTTATCGTTACGTGTAACGTGTTTTATGCTTTAAAACCTAGGGTTTTATAGGCATGTAGATGTGTAACGTCGTGATAATACGTGGTTTATGCATTAAATCCTTGTTTAGGTTTGCAAGATTATGATATGGGATAGATGAATTTGTGATCCAGTAGATGTAAATGCTGGTTGATGATGCATGTGTGCGTGTGTGGTGTATGAGGTAGGCTATGAGAGCCGGTGGATGTGGTAGGCTGCGAAAGCCGGTGGTTAACATAGGCTGCGAAAGCCGGTATTGAGGTAGGCTGCGGGAGCCGGTATGTGTGCTCTGTAGCCTAAAATGAGGTCTTGACGAGGCACTTGTGTGTATGTGGTATCCAAAGGTTGAAATGAGGTCTTGAGGAGGCATGTGTTTCATGGATTGCATGAATTGCATTTTGGGACAGATAGACCAATTTTCTTAAAACTGTTTTATCAGCTTGCGGGAGTCGAAAAAATTGTATTAACGGCCTGCAGAAGTCATAATACTAGATTTGTTTTTAAGAGTCTGATGAGTAAAACAAAACTTGGTTTGTATCCTCGCTTTCCCTTGTATGTGAAAATGATTTTCTGGCTCTGGTGAGTCGTGATCTAAAATGGTTTTCAAATTATTTTATAGGCTTGAAAGAGAGTCGAAAACTGCACTTTCATTTCCTAGCATGCTTTGTTTATATTGCATGCTTGTCTAATTTCTGCTGACTCTTGGCTCACGGTGTGGGATAAATGTTTTTAGTTACCGATCACGCGCGCTGATTCGGGTTTGCTGGTTACGAGCGGAAGCATTATAGTCTTCTTTTGTTTCTTTTGTTACATGTACGTTGTAACATGTCTTTCGGACGTTGGAGCCATATAATGTTGCCGTGTGGCGTTTATATACAATGCATGTATGGTTTAAATTGAGAGTGTATTCTCGGGTTGGGTATCATGTGTGGTTGTTTATGGGTGTTTCACGTGGCCTGGAGTTTGGGGCGTGACAATAACTTCTAGGTAGGGAGATCATAAGTCTCGTATGGTTCAATCTGACCTCTTACTTCATAAGTATATTCATACTCTCTCTCTCCTTTGACTTTCTAGGGTCATACCAACATTTTAATTACAATCAAACAAAACACATCATCAATCAAACGCATACCAAGGAGAACCGTTGAGAATGACACGCCAATCTAGGTAACTAATCCAGATTTCTCATAGAAAGAACGTCGTCCAAACGCTTTTCTATTTCAAACCCCAGAATAGTTAATTGGACGCCCGAAGGTAAGTCGCATCACTCCAAGATTCAACCTCTATGCACACATAAACACATAGCACGCGCAAGACAATTCAGTCGCAAACCCACACAAGCACGCAGTTCATGCCGTGTAGTGGTGCCTATAATCATTAAACAAATCATATACAAAGACTATTATCACCCACAGCTCGTAGTTATTCGAACCTAGAGCTCTAATACCATTCTGTCACGCCCTAACCCCGCGCGTGTGATACCCACTTGATAACTCCTATTCCTTTGCCCAAATTTCTTTAATAATACTCCCTTAAACTTAGTTTCTTATAGGTTTTCACTTATTCAAAATTCCAAAATATACTTAAGTCTAATTCTTAAAAATTTTGGCAGAACCTCCTCTATTTTTTGGACTATCACAAATTTACCTGTCAAACCTACTAACATGAAACAACCATGTATATACTCAGGCACCGCCTGGATTTCAACCTACAATCACAGTTAAAACTATTTAATGATTAATTTATTTAACTCTTGTACAAAAACATTCATTTCCAATTAAATGTCATAGTATTCAATAACATTCACCACTACCTTAAACTTGAATCTCACAAGTCATTCTTTGGGTTAAGATAGATTTAGATAATTCAATGTGAACATTTCTTTACTAGATACAAATGCCCAACTACAAAGATTTACTTTATTTTGTTATACAACTTTATTAATATACAATTATCTTTGCTAAATAAAATATAAAAAAATCTTCATCATTCTTCTTCACATCACATCATATTTTAACTCTTCCCTTGATCATTCAAACCTGAAAAAAAATTTTAAACAACGTACGTGAGCCGAAACTCGTAGGATAGAGACTAAATAAGTGCAATGCATGATTTGTGAAGTGTGGATGAGCAGGGGATTATGCAGCAACTTTCAAGTATC
>JAUMHN010416363.1:0-13759 GCA_032360265.1 Heliamphora ciliata
CGATCGCTCTAAAAGAGAGAAGATGGAGTTAGAAGGATCGGGGATCCAAACACGGTACCTAGATTGTCAAAAAATCCTCAAGTAGGGCGATTGCGCCTCGGTGGTCACCTCGGGCGGTGATCCAAATAAGGCTTCAATGTAGGTGCTGGTAGGTTAGGATCGCAGCATTTCGACAAGGCTTCGGCATCGAGGCTCGAAATTGCTCGGCATCTCGACAGAGCTTCTCTCTTTAAACCTCCTACTCAAATTCTGTCCTTGAAAACATATCGGAGGTACGGTATTTATAGAGTTCTTCAACCAATGAGGTGCTGCCACGTTTTAAGACATGTCAAGCCATTTGGAGTTGGCGGTCGCTACAATGCAAGTTGCCGGTCGCCATGTTTTTGAAAGGTTCCACAAAGTTCTATGGCGGTCTCCATAATACAAGTTGGCGGTCGCCACTTTTGGCTAGGGTTTCCAAGAGGTTCTATTGGCGGTCGCCACAATGGACATGGCGGTCGCCTTACTTGGGCAGCAAGTTTCGATGGTTCAACAAAATCTCATTGGTTTGAAAGTTCTTGGTTCAAATACCAAGCTTGGATCACTTCCTGAGGATCGTACTGAGGCATCATTTCACCTATTTTCATCATCGGATTCACCTAAAATTAGGCGGGGTCAAATTGCGGGGTCTACAAATGGCAAGCAAACCCAGAAGATGAAGGTGATGAGATGGAGGCGGATGAAAAACCGAAGGAGGCAAATTTTGATGCCACAATGATGATGACGACGATGAGGACGAGGACGATGACGACGAAGAAGAAGAAGTGGCGATTGCCTTCCCATACGATCAGCTTGAGGCACCTCCGCTCGAGTCCGATGAAGACGAGGCTGTGGATATCACCATCTACTACGGCCGTCTGGAGTGCCAGGGTTACTACGTGGGGTATTGGGTGTATGCCAGAATCTTCCTGGAACACATGTGTACGTAGAGAAAACCAGACGCTTTTTCGCGCTACATGGGATCCTTACGTGTGACCGAGAAATGCAGCCGAAAACTCTACCACCTAGACTTTCCTCCCGAATTCAAGGCGTGATTGGGGGACATGTTAACTATAAGACGGATGTAGCATCGATGGCCAACGGACGAGAGAGGAATTATAGGCCTGCGTGACCCGGCCATCAATTTTGACGATCCCGAGACATATCGAGAGACTCCAACTACCGTAACCAATAGAATGCAAGGGGGCCAACCAACGCCTGTCATGTCAAGGTACAGTGGCACTATTACAAAATCACCAAGGCTACTTAGGAGTGCGAAGCAATCATCCGCTACTTTTACCCACATTTGTTCGTTTAGGTTTTAGCACGTTGGCCTTGTACGTTTTAGCACGTTGGCCCTTTGTGAACTTTTGACAAACTTGTATTCGCTATCAGTTAGAATGAAATGCAAATTTTTTATGTCGAAATCTTTATAAGTAGTTCTGCAAACTTCAACCTAACTCTACAAAAAAAATCCCAAAACATAACAAACAATCAAGAACTAGAATAACTCTCAGAATCATAACACTCCTTTTCTTTTATTTTAGAATAGCGGGTAGAAGACTTAACAACCGACAAGGAAATGGACCTACAGACGATGAGGTACCGGGATTAGCTCAGGTGTTACGGGAATTGGCCGCTAGCATTAACCGCCCACATGTACGTGACCGAGCTTGATATTTGTCAGAACTAGGAAGGCAGCGAGCCCCGACATTTTGAGGAGGAGTAGAGCCGAGAGAGGTAGAAGAATGGCTGAGAGCAGTCAAGAAATTATTTAACTCTATGGGAGTTCAAGATAAAGCTGATCGAGAATTTTTGGAACTTAAGCAAGGGTCAATGACCATGACGCAATATGTGAATCGTTTCAAGGAATTGAGTTGTTTTGTCACAACCATCGTACCAGATGAAGAAACAAAGGCGCAAAAGATCGAATGAGGCTTGGAGCCATCCATCCGAGTAAGGGTGATTTGCTTATAGCTTCCTACTTATACTCAAGTGATACGCGCAGCCTTGTTAGCCGAAATAAATCAAGCAGACTTAAGGAAAACATGGAACCAGAAGAGAGGAAGTACTAGCTCTGGAGGATCGGTAAGGAGTAACCAAACGTTTATCCTTAAGAAGTCGTACTACTAGGAGTACCTACAAGGACGACCAAGGGACCCCCCCCCCCCTCCCCCACTACATCCGTGGTATGCTTTGAATGCAACCGACATGACATAAGAGGTATGAGTGCCCGCATCTAAGGCAGAGGAATCCGAGCAACCAACTCCAATAGTGGAGGCATCCCTAAAACCAGTATCCTAGGTATCCACAACAAGTTTAGGTCACCAGGCCAGTTACTCAGCAGCAAAATGGAAGGGGAAGACCACCGCTCAACAAGAATCAGAGACCCCAATGAGGCTTGGGCAACAGATTGAAGACTAGAAATCCCAAGAACAATAATGGAAATTGACCGATATGAGGATGCATCTTTGCGCTGCAGGAAGAAGAAATGGAAAACACCCAAGTTATACAAGGTATGCTTGTATTATTCAATACCTTAGTAAAAGTATTGTTTGATTCTGGAGCATCCCAATCTTTTATATCTCTAGCCTGTATAAAGTCCTCACTCTTAAAACCTGAGGCATTAGATCAAACCCAAAGTTTCGTCACACCCTTAGGAAATCAAACCCAAGTAGACTCTATCTGTAAAGCATGCACGTTGCAAATAACCAATACCCTTTTGACATGTGACCTACGAGTCATGGATTTCGATGGCTACGACTTGATCCTCGGGATGGACTGGCTATCGGGGCACCATGCTATCATTGACTGCCCACAAAAGAAGATATGGGCGCAAGCGAAAGACGGCACTACTGTACGAATTCAAGGGGAACGACACGAGATCTTAACCCCGAGTAGTGCAAAGGACTGCAAATCGAGTAACTTCGTAGGGAGATTAACATGTCTACTTGTTGGTACAAACATCTTGTCAACCTCCGAGTTACCCTGAGTCGTGTGCGAATACGAAGATGTATTCCCAGAAGAATTACCTGGATTACCCCCGTGTCGTGAGATTAAGTTCTCGATAGAACTTCAGCCTGGAACCGCACCGATTTCAATTGCAGCCCACTGAATGGCTCCCGCCGAAGTAAAAGAGTTAAAGAGCCTGCTTCAGGAACTGCTCAGCAAAGGTTTTATCCACCCTAGTACGTCACCACGGGGAGCGCCAGCTTTGTTCACCAAGAAAAAGGATGGAACATAGCGTCTTTGTATCAATTACTGTTTGCTAAACAAGGTAACGATCGAGAATCGATACCCCCTGCCCCGTATCGATGATCTCTTCGACCAGCTGCGAGGATCAGCTTGTTTCTCAAAGATCGACCTTCACTCTGGATACCACCAGCTTTGAGTCAAGGAGGAGGATATACCAAAGACAGCCTTTAGAACACAATACGGACATTATGAATTTGTAGTCATACCCTTTGGTTTAACCAATGCCCCAGAAGTTTTCATGAGTTTGATGAATAAACTCTTTTAGTCCTACCTCGACCAATTTGTAGTGGTTTTCATAGACGACATCCTAATATACTCCAGATCTGAGGAAGAACATGAGCAGCATCTAAAAATTCAATAATACACCACGGTTTAAGCTCTTTGCTAAGGCAAGCAAGTGTGAATTCTGGTTACGCGAAGTGAAATTTCTGGGACACGTGGTGTCTGAGAAGGGGATAGCTGTGGATCCTGCCAAAGTAGAAGCTGTTTTGGAGTGGAAGGCGTCTCGGAATATTTTTGAAGTTCTTATTTCCTTGGACTAGTAGGGTATTATTGAATTTTTATCCAAGATTTTTTGAAACTGGCACACCCAATGACTAGATTAACGCAGAAAGGGGTGAAGTTTGAGTGGAGTGATAAGTGTGAAATGGCCTTTCAAGAGCTCAAGAAAAGATTGACCAGTACCCCAATCCTATTCATACCTGAATGAGAAGTTGGGTACACAATGTATAGTGACGCGTCAAAGGATAGTCTAGGATGTGTACTAATGCAGAACGGTAAGGTGGTATCTTACGGGTCAAGGTAATTGAAATCTCATGAGCAGAATTATCCTACCCACGACCTGGAGCTTGCAGCAGTGGTGTTCGCACTAAGGTTATGGAGGCATTATCTATATGGAGAACGGTTTAAGCTTTTTACCGATCACAAAAGTTTGAAATATCTGTTCACCCAAAAGGATCTTAATATGAGACAATGCTGCTGGATGGAGTATTTAGAGACTATCAATTTACATTAGCCTATCACCCAGGCAAGGCTAATGTGGTGGCCGACGCCCTTAGCCAGAAGACGAGAAGCACGATGGCTTGTATAGCATCAAAAGAATGGTACATGATAGGGATGCTCAACGAGTTCTGACTCCAACCATTAGAATCGAAGAATGGAAACTGTTTTTTCCTAACAGTGGCAACAAAAAATCTTCATCAGCAGATCGTGGAAGCCCAAAAGTACGACCAGGAGTTTGAATTTATTCGAAGGCATCTGGTTGTAGAGGAATCAAATCCAGGATGGGTAATCAACAAACATGGGCAGTTGACATACCTAGGACGACTTTTTGTACCAAATGTTGAGAATCTGAGAGGAGACATCCTAAAGGAGCACCACTAGTCACTTTTTGCCGTCCACCCCGGAGGAACAAAGATGTATCATGATTTGAAGAGACATTATTGGTGGGATGGTATAAAGAAGGATATAGCAAGATTCGTAGCCAAATACCTTACCTATCAGCAAGTAAAAGCTGAGCACCAAAGACCAGGAGGGACGTTTCAACCCCTGGAGATACCTCAGTGGAAGTGGGACCACGTGACTATGGATGTTGTCTCTAGACTACTAAGGTCTCCAGCAGGACACGACTTTATCTGGGTAATCGTAGATCGCCTCAGCAAATCAGCAAATTTCCTACCAGTTCGAACATCTGAAAAGCTAGAAACCCTGAGCTAGAAGTACATTCGGAAAATCGTGCGTCTTCATGGAACTCCACTGTCTATTGTGTCAGATCGAGATCCAATCTTCACCTCACGATTCTGGCAAAGTTTGCAAATTGCCTTAGGAACAGAGCGTTGCTTCAACACTGCCTTTCACCCGCAGACTGACGGGCAATCTGAACATACAATTTAGACACTGAAAGACATGCTTCGAGCCTATGTCATGGACGTCAAGGGACATTGGGAGAAACACTTACCATTGGTTGAGTTTTCTTACAACAACATCTACCAATCTAGCATTAGCATGCCGCCATATGAAGCCCTCTACGGAAGATCATGTCGTTCACCGATTTGTTGGACTGAAGCAGGAGAAAATGCACTTCTTGGACAAAAGAGCTATCAGATCAACGACGAATGCTGCTACGATTTGAAGTAGGAGATCATGTATTCCTGAGGATTCAACCACGAAGAGAGGTGATACGCTTCGGCCAAAAAGGGAAGTTAGGCCCATGATACATCGAGCCATTTGAAGTTCTGGCTATGGTTGGGGAAGTGGCATATCATTTAGCTCTACCACCGCATCTCGCCAGCGTTCATAATGTTTTCCATGAGACGATGCTGAGGACGTATGAACCTGATCCTACCCACATTCTGGACTGGAGGAAACTTCATGTTAATGAAGATATCACATTCGAAGAACAACCGGAAAGGATTATCGACTAATGAGACAAGATTCTTAAAGGCAAAACCATTCTGCTAGTTCAAGCTCTTTGGAAGCACAACGGGATTGAAGAATTGACATGAGAGCGGAAAGAAGCTATGAGGACAAGTCATCCACAATTGTTCGCGTATTGAGGTACGATATGAAATTTCGAGGACGAAATTTATTTTTGGGGGTAGATTGTAAAAACCCAGTTCAAACCCTAGTATTAGCGATGGATAGACAACAAGATCTTAGGTTGCTGTATGAATAAAAGAAACCCTAATTAACCCGAAACCCTAATTTAACCAAGAAAACCCTAAAGAGGCCAAATCCTCATAAGAGAAGCTTAAATACTCAGAGAAATCTCAGGACAGCCTAAATTAAGTAAATAACATAAAATATAAAATTAAAAATAAAAAATTTTCATAATAAGGGTAAAATAACCATTTTGCCCATAGTACAGCAAAAGTCTTAAAAACTCAAATTTTGACACATGGACATCCAAAATCAAAAACTTAGATACAATTAAATAAAAAAAACAAAATAACAATAAAAATAACACAAATACCCTTACATGTCCGACCACCATGGGATTTGTGCACAAAAAGTTAGTTTTTGCCTTTTTAAGCTCAAAAATGAGAAAAAAATTGTATAAATTAAGCATTATTATGACCTAAGACTTTTTATACAAGTAATATACATAATAATATAATAATGTAGGCCAATAAAAATAAACAAATCATTATTTAAATCTTCTACACAATAAATAAGTTAAAAAATTAATTTTTATCAAATTAGCTTAATTTGACTTAAAAGCCTACACTTTTTAATTAATTGTTGTAAAAATTATGATAATTAATGAGAATACTAAATTAATCATAAATACACTAAAATAATAGATTTTACTAGGTAAAGACTAAAAAGATACACCAAATTAATTTTTTAAGCTTTTTCTTAGACAATATGGTACCAAAACATAATTTAAACTCTAAATATATACAAAACCAAACATTGAGCCTCCCAAACCTGCCCTTAGCCGAAATCCATCTGCAAAATCTGAATTGCAATTTCTTAAAAAGAAAAAGCCTCCCCATGCATCCAATAGAATTCTAGAAATAAATAAATAAGCCTTACAATACAATTATGAGACCCACCAATTCTTTGGTTATAAAAATCAACTTGATCCCAACTCTCCTCATATTCGTTGCTAGAGAGTGTGAGAGAAACCAGAAAATTTCTAAGTGTCCCAAGAGAAGAAAGAGAAAGAAGAAAGAAGAAAGGAAGAGAATCAAACAAGTAAGTAAATTTCTTAAACCCTTTGTCATTCTGTCATAAAATAACCCTCAATCCATCTCTATAAACAACCTTAAAAATAAGAAACAAGATTTCACTCAAAAAGGCGTCGTGTGAATAGATTAAGGGTTGTTCATATGAGATCTAATGTAGTATGTGTTTGCATGCAAGCGTTTTTGAGTTTAATGGTTTGAATAGACTCTGGAACTTTGGTATATATGAATACATTACATGAATGCAAAGAAAATACATTAAATTTAAACATATCACGAGTTAAGTTACCGAAAACCTAAATGGCCTTATTTTCTGGGCATATTAACTTTTTGCCACGAACTTTAAACTATCATAACTAATTTTAGAAAAATGATCTAAATGTGAATTTTATGTCCAGACCTAGCTTTTTAAGTTCTCTTTCATACAAAATTGGTTTGAAGTGATTTCGTTGGGTAGAACTCTAGATACACCATTTTTACCAAAGAGTGTTAGATTTTGACCACTTTGAGTTTCAGACATAAAAACCCTAGGTTAGAATGAGAACCGAGCTTAGGTCAAAACCAAAAACTTGTAGAAACATGTTTATATTACTGTCCACCAAAAATGAGCCAAACATATGAAGTCTTGATAGGTTAAAACCACCCCTCCCCAAGTCATTATTGTGAATCAGTGACTGATAGAGCTCTCTGTCACACATTTTTGTGAGGCCAAAAACCTATGTTTTTAATGGCCAAATCCAAAAATGGTTTTCATGAGAAATGTAGCTAACATATTAAACTAAATAATGATAAAAAAAAATTAGCCCAAAATGCCCTCAGATGGTCCCGCAAAGGTCTAGTGCCTTCTCTATTGGAAACTGGTTCTGCTGAACCTTTTTATGCTGACTAAACCCATTTTATAAAATGGCCATAATCATCAACTTTTTCCAATCAACTAGTGTAACACCCCTCTCCTGTAAGGCACCAAACCTGTACAAAGGGATGTGATCCCGCCGTAGACCGGCGGCCAAAGAGAAAGACAAGGGATAAATATATTAAGAGACCAAACAAGAACTTCTAAACAACCACAACACCTTAATGTCAAAAGAGGTATACATGAGTCACTAAGGATTCGCCATCCGAAGGGCATACATTACTTCTAAAACATCAAAAACCCCAGGGTCTTATACATGAAGCTCTGCCAAAACTAAAAACTAAACAAAAGAAAACTAAACCAAAACTACTCGACGACGCCTGTGGTGGACCAACTCCTAGCCGTTCCTGGTATCTGCAACCACAGAGGTTACAGAAGAGCACACTTAGCATTATCATGAACAGAAAAGATAGTTACTTAGCTAAGGATAACTGAAAAATCTTTTTAAAAATAGTTCATCACATTTTTCACGAAAATATAGAAACTGATGCATTTGCTTGAACATGAAAATATCACAGATTATACAGAACTTTCTTAGTATTGCAAACATAAATATGTTCTTGGCTCAACCGCCAAAAATTTAAAATGCATGACCGCTTTCTCAAATCTAGACTCAAACCCCAACAATGTTCAAGTAGTCATCAATCTCACGATCAGGAGTTCCGATGATATCGTATCCTCAATTCTCAATGCACGGATAGCCACGTGATGGAATGAGGGCCACTCTCCACCAAGCACGAGTGGTATGTGCTATAACCTGGGACTCTGCCCAAAAGCCTTTAAGGCAAAAACCCCCGCTCAACGGAAAATCTACCCTGTAGGGACAAATAACACCCATAGTTGGGTAACCTCCCTCAGAGGGACAAACAACACTCATAGTTGGGTAACCTCCCTCATAACGGGATATAAAGGGCCGAAAATCCTTATAACTTGGCACTTTGGAACAACCACACAACATTAACCATACTTTCATAGTAACATCATGCTAGCTCAAAATATCATGGATAGCACACTTGAATTAAAAACATCATGGCTTTTGAAAACAACAGGTTCATGCGATCGTCAAACATGTCATAATTCAAAACATACACTTCAAAGCATTTTCATGCATCATTTACATAAATTTAAGTTCAAGAAAATGGCTAAGCACTCTCACCTTATCTTATATGCATATGAACCGAGCCTTTGTCAACGAGCTAAGCTTGCTCCTCGGGTAACAAAACTTTCTTAGCTAGCAAGCAAACATGACTTAACCGACTTAACCGTCAACATGGAGTTCTACCCCTCTTAGAACGTGAAGTACTAAAGCGATTCTGACCATTGAATGTTTTTTTTATTTTTAGGGACCGTGGTTACTTTTTTTTTAGGTTTAAGGGGTACTATACACTTGCCCAATCCTTCACTTGTTTAAGGATTTAACTTAACCATTTATTACTCTCTCCTAATCATTAAATTTTAAAGTACCGTAGCATCTTGAGGTACTTAGACTTGGAATTAGATTATGATTTTTGGTGATGATTTAGATTAAAATATTCCCTACAAATTTATGTTCAACACCAAAGCCAAAATCAAAGGAAAAAGGGTGAACAACTTGACGGAAATGAAAACGGTTCAGCCCTTGCTCAGAGAATTGGTTAGAAAAGTCTCTATTGGTCTCGGTTTATGGGTATCATATAAAGTCCAAAAGAGCCCATTTTTAAGTATGTTCTATTTCAACATGTCCCCTACAAGTTTCATGCTTAGAGGTAAGGGTAGTTGTTTGGAACAAATTAGACTTTTTGGCCATTTTAGAAAATAGGGTCTGTCAGCTGCCAAAACTTAGTAGAGCCGATTTTGGACAGAGGGTTTGAAATGGTTTTGGAGAATCATCCCAAGGATTTAAGGTCTGATATTTGGGCAGAAACTACTTCAATATGTTAGCTACAATGTTCATGTAGACCACTTTTGGAGTAGGTCACTAAAAATATGGGTTTCGGGCTACACAAAAATATGTGACAGAAGTGTCCCTTGAGGGCTGAAACACAACAGAGAGTTTCAAAGGGGTTTTGACCTATCCAAACTCATTATTTTGTGTTCTTTTGTGGTGAGTAGTTAGAAACACATGTTTTCTACAACTTTCATGTTTTGGTCAAAACTCGGATCTCATTTTAAAGTAAGGTTTTTAGGTGTGCGTTGTTGATTGGTCTGAAACCGACACACTTTGGAAGAATTGCGATATCTCGAGTTCTACTTACTCAAATGATTTCAAACTAATTTTGGATGAAACATAACACAACAATCTAGGTCTAGGTATAAATAACACACTTATATCATTTTTCTACATTGAGTTATGATATTCCAAAGATCATAGCAGAAAGCTCAAAACTCCCAAAACTCAGGCCTATTTTGATTCTAGCATCTTAGTGTCATGTGTGTAAGTTTTTGACCCATTTTCTTTGTATACATGTATTGTAATTCAACATATCAATATTCCAGAGCTTATAGAGGTCATAAACCCATGGAAAAACCCACACCAACTCACAACTTCAACATTTAAACTGAACAGTCCCAAACAAATCCAACCATGACGCCTTTATTTTTGAGTTTTGATTCTTGATCTTAGATTTTTATTTGAGGATGGTGGGAGATGTTTGATTTATGTAAATTAGAAGTATTAGAATCTCTCTTACCTTGTTGAGGATTACTTCTTGATGATGAAAACCATGGACTTAGCTTTTAAAGCTCCCATCTTCAGGCTTCTTCTTCTTCCTCCTTTCTTCTTCCTTTTCTTTCTTTCTTCTCTTAAACTTCCATGGACCCTCAAGAACACTCAAAATATGGTCTTTCTCCCTCACTCTCCACTGAAATATCAAGGGAGAAGTAGGTGTTTGGGCTTAGTTTATATAGGAAGGCAAGGGAACAAAGTAATTAAATTTTTTTGGTACTTTTTCTTTCCTTTACATGGACTAATTAATGTAGTTCAAGTTTTGAGGGGACAAAATCAGATTTGGGGAAGCTAAATACAATTGGGGTCAGTTTGGGGGGGGGGGACAAAAATCTGATCCCCCATCAATCAAGGGATTTTGCATTGGTTTGCGTGCCCTTTTGTGCAAGAAAATATTTTAAAAGTTAATTTGATGTATCTTTTTAGTGTTTTTTTTTTCTCTGAAACCTATTATATTAGTATGTTTATGAGAAATATAGTATTTCCATATATTATCATAGTTTTCATAGAAATTGAATAAATAGATGTAGTCTTTTAAGTCAAATTGAGCTATTTCGATAATATATAACTTTTTGACTTATTTTGTTGTGTATGAACTTCAATAGTAATTTATTTGCTTTTGTTAATCTATAACACCATATTATTATATATATTACTTTCTCCACAAGTATTGGATTATTATAATGCTTAACTTAATATCTTTCTCACCATTTTAAGCTAAAAGGAAAACAAAAAGTTACTTTTTGGCACTCTTCCCAAGGTGGTCGGCCACTAAGGGGTATTTTTATCATTATTTATATTATTTTGTCCTTTGCTACTTAATTGTACTTAAATCCTTGATTTAGGGTATTCATGTGTCAAAATTTGAGTTTTTAAGACTTTTTGAGCTTAACTCTTGTCTTAAACGACTTGAATTTATAATTTTGAATTCTTACCCTCAATATTAGGGTTTTAATATATACTTGTACGGTTCCCACTCTATCCCAGGTCTCAGGCTCGAAAGGTTAAACGGTCGGACTAGTTCTTCTTAACGAACTTAGGCTCGAGATTTCGTTTCTTTTGAGATGTTCTTTCTTTTCTATTCATATCTTTGAGTTTGGGTTATTACAACTAACCTTAGCATAAAACATGAAACTTGCAGGGGACACCTTAAACTAAGACACCCCCAAAAATCAACCCCATAGCTCTTGAATTGATGCCCCAAAACCAAGGCCAATAGAGGCCCAAATTCTGCACTTTTCTCTGTAAAGTGCTGAATGCTTTTCTCTTAATTAAAATAAATAACCAATTTGCCCTGTAATCTGACCTTAGTGTTATACATGAAAGTTGTAGAAAATATTTTTATCTAATTGGTGTTCAAGAATCAGAAATTAACTCCATGTCTAGGTACCACAAAACACTGTTATAATTTTAAATTTGGCCCTTAAACATTTACCTAAATTTGGCTAAATGTATGAGTGGCATGTTATATTATGAAACTTGAATATATGGACTTTAAATGAATAATGTGGATGATTGGTATATGAGATTGACAATTTGATGAATAGAAAACATGCCGATAGGTTGAATCCAAGTCACATAAATTATAGCTTGTGCTTCATATACTTGTACTATATACTTTAGTGAGTTGTACCTTGTGCTATACCAAGTTTAGATGCTATGCTATAATTAGTTGTACACGGGAAGTATGTTGCACACCATGAGCATTACTACACTTGTATTTTGGTTTATCGGAGTCTCTTTTCTACTTGTCATTATGGGTTGGGTTGTGTGAAAATCATTCTTTTATGATCTTAAATCTGGGGGGTCCTTGGTTGCCAATTTTGAAATTGATTTGGGAAGTTGTTATTATGAAAAAGGGGTTTATTACGAAAAGGAGTAAGGCACCATGGGTTCGTCACTAACCTTCTTAATTTCGATAATTTAGACTTTTGGTTGACACTAAACGAGCATTCTTGTTCTTAAAGTGAGTTTTGTGCGCATATAATTTGGCCAGAGGATGTGGAATAAGGATGTAACTGGCTACCCCAAGCCGTTGCAATTGAGTAAAACGGCTGAGGCATGAAGTCAAGGCGAGCGTTTACCTTTCGCAATGAGGCGAGGATAAGTTTGGTGATCAGATTCCCATAAAGTCCACTCTGTAATTCTCGGCATGGAATTCATGTTATGGTTCTAGATGTATGTCGGTTTGGGCATTTTCATCGCATTCACTTGCATAAGCACTTGCACAATTATTTATATATATATATATATATTACCCTACCGTAAATGTCAAATTTTTCTGCCTTCCTGGCCTTGAATTGTATTGGATGTTATATGATATGTATTGTAGAATATTTCATTGTAAGTTTGTTAGAAGGTTTAGGAAATTTGGTTTTGGGCTTTGGCTCATGGCATTCGTGCCACAGGTGAAGAAGAAGAACTTTTTGAGGAGGGTGTGCTCGTAAGGGAAGAAGATTTCGAAGAATAAGGTGAGTGGCAGGAGCCAGCCGATCCCAACAACTCCGTTTGAAGAATTTGAATTTTCTTCTGGTTTGATCTTTTGTTCAGTTTCCATGGGCATATTATAACTTTTGTTGAATTCTCTGGATGATTGTAATCGTTAAATATTTTGAACAAGTTCTAAACCTTTAATGCTGTAGTATTTTTCATATATAACTATGAATGTATGGCTAGAATATCTTCTTTAATTATAGTTATGTATGTCCCGACGTGCCCGTAGGACGGGGCGTCACAAGAATTCTATAGCAACATCAGGGCAGTTTTTCGATTGGCGTTGTCGTTCATTTCCACCATTTGGGGTGTTGATTTTGAGTTCAATATCCGCTTCATTGGTTAATGCCTTGGCATTGCACCTATTCTGGCGGTGACCTCAACTACCCCATTGATTTTGAGTTCAATATCCCCTTCATTGGCCTTGACATTACTACCTATACCTTTTATGCCGGATTTGATATAGTGGTCACAACCAATCACACCAACTGGTTCTCCTGCCTCAAAGAAATTCCTAGTTTCTAGCTTAACCCCATACTATATTGAACAATTGAATTGCTCCATCCATTCCTAACAGTGCCATTATAACAGACGATAACCTCCGGAAGAATAATCACTAAAGCTTTGAATAAAGTTCTAGGTTATGCCAACCTTCTAGATGAATGCAGTACTTCTCTGGCCAAGATT
>JAUMHN010416383.1:0-36115 GCA_032360265.1 Heliamphora ciliata
TCTCTCTCTCCCATTTTCTCTCATCCCCTCACATGATGGTGCCGACACCACCAGCCACCACAGCCATCACCAGCGCCACCCCTCACCATCCCCAAACCCACCATGCACCCACTGAGACCACCGGACCATCGCAAATGACTACAGCCACCGCCACCTTTAATAATTTTTTATTCTTGTTATCTGTATTCACACGGCCACCACTGTGCATGCCACAAATTCTCTATCACCAGCGTTCATTACCCTTTCAGCGGCCTAACGCCACTAGTGAACGGTCCTGATCGTCGAAAAACTACTCCAACAGAACTTAACCAAAAAACTATCGTTTTAAGAAATTTTTGTTAAAAAAAACAGTTTCTAGGCTATCTTCCAACGTTTATAACTGACACCTCGAACCTCCGTTTTGACCACAGTAGTTTTACCTCACTGTCATCTATGCGTAGTTGCGAACGACTAACAAAACTGACGTCCGAATTATCCAAACGCGTGTCCTAAAGTTGGAGGTAGTTTTACCTCACTGTCATCTATGCGTAGCCGTGAACGACTATCAAAACCGACGTTCGAATTATCCAAACGCGTGTCCTAAAGTTGGACGAAAATAACAGCGACAGACCCGACTCAGCAACGCACTGTGCATACCACTCAACCACTGTGACGTTGATATACTGGGACAAAGCATGCATGCTTTGATTCTTATGAATTATATTATTAATTAATAATAATAATTATTATTATAATAATTATTATTATTATAGAACATAATTTTATTCAAATTATGGAAAAGTTAATATTTTAAGAGTTGAGATAAACAAATAATTTTATTAAAACATTATAATTTTTAAGATAAGATAATAATTTGATAAGATAAATTAATGAAGAATATAAAATAAATAGAATTTTCTTAAATAAATTAAAAAGTTAAATTATAAAGTTTAGAAATTCTAAAAAAGGGTTTTAAATAAATAAATAAATATTTTAATAAGTTTTAAAGAAAAATCAGTAAGAGAATAATTATGATTTATCTTTCATTTGTATAGATCACGGACCGGATATTGATAACCAGCATAATTAAGGTAAGTCATCTAATATCTGAGTTAATTACTGTTTCCTATTGACATTCAGTATGAAATAGTGGACATGAAATGATAATATGATAATCGTGATACTGAAAATGAAATTGTGATGAGCTAAAGAATGAGAATGATTATTTAAACGATGTTCTGGCCACTAGAGGACGATAAAGATATTAGCGAAGTGAATGAAATAAGGATGGAACCATGGCCAGATGGCTATGGAATGATCATATTCACTATATATATATCGTATTGTAGGGTCATTCCCTACTAATTGCTGGTTGAACCGTTAAACAAATAACATTCTAAAATAGAGAAAGTACTGTTAGTAATTCAGATATCAATGATTTCACATTAGATTTGTTAACGTACGTTGAATTCTAACATTTTAGGTCATCCATAACAAAGTTGATGATGCTGGACATTACCATGTTTTGCTAGCGCATGTTTTGAATATAGGATATGGTGTATTATGAAATATTTTGTAAACAAACTCTGTGTGTACATATGTAGTACCTCTGGGAGTTGTTTTTGGTAAATGTAAGAAGGAAATCTGAAAAACATCTTCTTTTAATAGAGATGAATGGATGACTCTTTTGTCTATGATTAATAAAAGCTATGCTTGAATTTGAAATGAGAAAGTATAAGAAAGAGGTCTCGGGTAGGTTTTGACTCATTGGCTAGTTATGAACGCCATTCTAGAAATGGGTCGTGATAAGTGTGGACGGATAAATGTGTGCATTTCGGTGTAACTACGAGTAATAGGGCCGAGAGTTCACATTCAAAGTTGAAGAGGCAATTGGGGTCTAACCAAGGAAGTTTTGAGGCTTTGGGGACGATGATCCACAACTTGCTTCATTTACAATTCACACAAATAAAGTCACTATTTGAGAGGAGTAAGACAGTTGTCCAATATAACTCTAACTTTAAGGAGATGCAGAGTAATTTTTTAATTTGCACATTGGAAAGGATTTTGGCCAAGATTAAATGAGCTA
Organism: Heliamphora ciliata; assembly: GCA_032360265.1. Classification (NCBI taxonomy): domain Eukaryota; kingdom Viridiplantae; phylum Streptophyta; class Magnoliopsida; order Ericales; family Sarraceniaceae; genus Heliamphora; species Heliamphora ciliata. The sequence goes on from JAUMHN010416383.1 coordinate 2,066, forward strand.
ATTCAGTTCATTGTGACACAAATGGCATGCAGGTGTGTTATTCGGTGTACACATGAATTACCATGCTCGCATGAGATTGCCAATTTCCTAAGGGAAGGTTGGTCTATTCCCCTTGAGTCCATCCAAACACATTGGTATAAACTATACATGTTGCCCAAACCGAAAGTTTCATCAAGGAGTTAGATTGCAAGTCAAAATTGGACTTGACTGCTCATAAATTCTATGAGTTTGACACAAGGAGAAAACTACGAATGCTTCAAAAGTTAAGAGAGTTGGTCACTCCAGATTCGACACCGTATACCATTTGAGTCGACACTTCATGCTAAATGGGTTAACACTCAGTGTTCTTAAACATAACTTTTGTGTCGACACCAATTAATCTTTGAGTCGATACTTACAGGTAGAGCCGCTTGATAAACTCAAGTGTCAACACTATGAAGATTTAGGGTCGACACTACTAACGCTTTGCTTGAGACTTTTTAGAAGAATAGGTTGAGTTAATACTAATGATTAATTGGGTCGACACTCCCAGTATTGGACCAGAATCTAAGTTGAATCGACAACAGGAAATGGTTGAGTTGAAACCAAGCCAAGGCCTGAAGTTCAAGTTGAGTCAACACCAGCATATACACGGGTCGACACTAAACCACCCTTGACGTAAATTAACTTGTGTCAACTCAACTTAACCACCCTTGACGTAAATCAATGTATACATGAGTCGACACCAAGCGATCTTGTGACGCTCCATCCTCCGGGTACGTTGGGACATACATAAGTATAGATAAAAGGAATATTCTAGCCATTCATTCATATTTAAATATCATAAATAGTACATCATTAAGAGTTTGAAACTGATTAAAAGTACATAACGATTACAATTTTTCCAACGAATTCAACAAAAATTTACAATACGCTCGTGGAAACCAAACAAAAAAAAAACAAAAGGTAAAAGCTCAATTTTTCAACTAGCATTGTCGTGGTCTGTTGGCTCCTGCCATTCACTCTGTTCTTCAATTTCGTCTTCTTCTTCAGGGTCGACTTTCTCAAAGAACTCATCGCACTCACATATGGCACGAATGCCATGAGCCAAAACCCAGAAACAAATTTTCTAAACCGTCAAACAAACCCATAACAAAAAATCTTATAATACATATTGTATAATACTCAACACAATTTAAGGCCAAAGAGACAGACAATTAAACTTTTTAAATAAGGTAAGAATATATAAGAACAATTATGCGAGTGCGCGATGCAGATAAATGCAATGCAGATGCCTAACCTGACTTGTATCCAGAAATAAAAATAGGTGTTCCACATTAGGACTTATTTCTATTACTTGTATGGACTTATTATCATTATGGCCGCCTCAGGGACTTATTGTCATCGTCGTGATGGGATTTGTTGTCATTACCGCCTTAGAGACTTATTGTCAATGCCGTGATGGGACTTTATATTATTGCCACCTTATGAACTTATTGTCAATACCATGATGGGGCTTTATATTACTGTCACCTCAAGAACTTATTGTCATTGCAGTGATGGAACTTTATATTATTGGCACCTTGGGGACTTATTGTCAATGCCGTGATGGGACTTTATATTATTACCGTCTCAGGGACTTATTTTCATTGCCGTGATGAGATTTTATAGGTTACCCACATTAAAACTAGGGTGCTTGCTTGGTATCAATCCAAAATCTAAATCAGCAAAACTAGAGTGCTAGTGACGAACCCATGGTGCCCAATAGTATTCATAAATGACAAATCTTCCTTTTTAGAATATCGGGGACACACCCAAGGTGCTCAAAGGAAATATATCTCAAAATAGTTAAAAAAATGGCTACCAGAGACGCCCTAGACTAGGAGCCGAAAAAAGAATAATTTCATTATAACCCAACCCACAACGGTAGATACGGAAAGGACTCTAATAACCCAAGATGCAAATGTAGGAATTCTCAAGATGTGAAATATGCTTCCCATGTACAATTGATAATAGCATAACATATATATATGATATGGTATGTGGTACAACTTGGTAAAGCATCAAGTACAAGCATGCGAAGTATAACCATAATTTATGTGATATAGAATCGAGTCATTGGCATGAGTTCATTTTATCAAAAGTATCATTTTCATACACTAATTACTTACAAAGTTTATATGAGGTTTACATACTCAAGTCTCATAAGTAACACATCATTTGTAAACTTAGTCAATTTTAGGTAATTGTTTAATTGCAAGTATCAAAGTTGTGACAGCGTTTTGAAATACTTAGACATAGATTTAATTTATGAAATTTTAACACTAATTAAATAAAAATATTTTCTACAACTTTCATATTTATCACCAATGTCAATTCCTAAGGTAAAAAGGTAATTTATTTTATTTTAGTAAAAACAGTTCACCATTTTACAGAGAAAAACACAAAAATTGGGCCTCTATTGGCCATGATTTTGGGGCATCAATTTAAGGGCTATAGGTCTGATTTTTGGGGAGGTTTTAGTTAAAGGTGTCCCCGAAAAATTTCACGTTTTGTGCTAGGGCAAGTTATTTGAAAAACGTTTGAGATTTTGGCCAATTTATAAAAAGGGTCCAGTCAGCCTAAAAAGGGTCTGCAAAATGTGTTTTTAATAGAGAGTGCTCAAAACCTTTGGGGTATCTTTAGAGGGTATTTTGGGCTGATTTTTGTTCAGTTTTTAGTTTAATATGTTAGATACATTTTTCATGTTTACCATGTTTGGATTTGGCTTCTAAAAAGTTGGGGTTTGGGTCTCACAAAAATATGTGATAGAGAGGTATGTCAGTCACTGAAGCTCAACAGTGACTTTGGAAGGTATTTTTCTCCATCAAGACTTCATATGCTTGGCTTGATTTTTGTGGAAAGAAAGATAAATATGTCCTCTACAAGTTTTATGTTTTGACCTAAGCTCGGTTCTCACTCTAACTTAGGGTTTTTAGGTCTCCAACTCAGAGTAGACAAGACCTAACACTCTTTGGTAAAAATGACACATCTGGAGTTCTACTCAACGAAATCACTTCAAACCAATTGTTTATGAAAGAGAACTCAAATATCTAAATATGAACATAAAAATCACTTTTAGACCATTTTTCTACATTTAGTTACGATGTTTTAAAGTTGATGGAAGAATCTTGGACTGCCCAGAAAAGCACGTAACTTAGGGTTTTAATAACTTAGCTCCCGTGATGTCCATTTTTATTGTGTTTTCTTTGCCTGCATGTTACAAGCTCACATAAATCAAAACTTCAAAACATGTTTAAGCCGTAAAACTCAAAAATATACACATGCAAACACCTGCAAAGCTTGATCATACATAAACAGCCCATAAACTACTCCTACGACTCCTTTTTGAGTTGTTCTTTGTTTATCTTTCTTAGGGTTGATTATAGAGATGGATTGATGGCTATTTTATGGGAGAATATCATAAGGTTTTAGAGAGTTTACTTACCTCTTTTGATGCTTAAATGGTTGAGAAAGAAATAGTCTTAGCTTCAATGCCTTGTCCTTGCTTCCCCCTAGCCTCTCCTTCTTTCTTCCTTCCTTCTTCTCTCCTTCTCTCTTGAGAACGCTTAGAAATTTTGGAGGTCTCTCTCTCTCTTTCACCCTCTCAGCAGAAAATACATGCAGAGAAGGGTGTTTGGTTGTGTTTTTCTAATAAATATGCATTAGAGACATAATAATTGCTTTCTAAGCTTTATTTTGAATTTTCTTCAATTTCTATTGGTTGCATGAGAGGTGGATGCTATTTGAGACATTGAGAAATTAAATTTGGCAGGTGGGGTTCAGCCATGGCAGACTTGGGTGGCTCAAGATTTGATTTGTATTAATTTAGGGTTTTTTAATTATATTTTGGCACCATTTTATGAAAAAAGATACATAAAATATAAATTTTATGTATCTTTTTTATATCTAAACCTACTAAAATCTATTATATTAATGTATTTATAATTAATTTAGTTTTTTCATGATTTATCATAATTTTGATAGCAATTAATTAAATAGGTGTAGGCTTTTAAATTAAATTAAGTTAGTTTGATTAGAATTAATTTTTTGACTTATTTATTGTGTAGAGACTTTAAATAATTATTTGTTTATTTTTGTTGACCTATATTATTATATTATTATATATATTACTTGTATAAAAAGTATTGGATCATAATAATGTTTAATTTATACAATTGTTTCTCATTTTTAAGCTTAAAAAGGCAAAAAAAAAGTCACTTTTTGGGCATAAACTCCAATGTGGCCGGCCACAAAGGGCATTTTTGTCATTTTTTGATGTTATTTTGTCTTTTATTACTTAATTGTATTTAAATATCTGATTTAGGATATCCATGTATCAAATTTTAAATTTTTAAGACTTTTTACTGTACTAGGGGCAAAATGGTCATTTTATCCTAATTATGAAATTTTTTTATTTTTAATCTAATATTTTATGTTATTTACTTAATTTAGAAAGTTAGGAGTCTTCTCTGAGTATTAGGGTTTTGCCTCTGAGCATTTAATCTTTTTAGGTTTTCGGATCGAATTAGAGTTTTCGAGCCGAGTTAAGGTTATCATTTTTCTAACAACCTAAGATCTTGTCAACTAACCGTCGCTAATGCTAGGGTTTGGGTTGGGTCGCTACACTGGTCGTTATAAACTGGATTGCTACAACTAGAGTCTGTACCGAGGTGTTACAAACTACCCCTTTAAACAAATTTCGTCCTCGAAATTTCGTATCATACTTCATCGTGTGAATGGTTGAGGATGATTTACTAGTATTATGCCTTCTCGTCTTAACTTTCTTACTTTTGTGGTGCTGCTCTAGAGCTTCTATTAATAGAATCACTTTTCCTCCGGAGTACCTAGCCTTGGGTCTCTATTGAGCTCTCCTTGAAATTACGTTCTTGTAACACACAACTTGTGGTAACTCGGTTGTTGTCAGGGTGTTTGTATCGCCAAGTGTGTAAGCTGATCTTACATTGAAGTTACTTGATCTACACACCTTCGCGTTACTCGGTGTCAGGGTTTCATATTATATTTTTCTTGAATCCGTACAATAGTATCATTCTCTACTTGTGCCCATAACTTCTCCTATTAGCAATCTATGATAGTGTGATGTCCAGAGAGCTAGTCTATTTCGAGAATCACGTCGTATTTGTTAAAATGCCTGATTCGCAGGTCGAATGTCATAAGGGTGTTGGCACTCTCAACATGCACGCTCTATAAATAAAGTCTACTTGCGTATGATATTCTAAGGGTGTATCGACGCTTAGAATTTGATCTTACACTTTGGGTTCTATGAACAGAGATTGCCTACATACCAAAGATATGAAAAAAAATAGAATGCTCCAGAGTCAAATAACACTTTCACTAAGGTATTGAATAGCACGAGCATACCTTGCATAACTTGGGTTCCTTCTACTTTCTCCCTTTGTAGAGCAAAGATGTGTCCACCCTGGGGCCTCTAGTTTTTTATTATCCGGTGGTCTTCCCCTCCTATTTCGTTAGTTAGTTTCTAGTCGGGCGACCTGAGCTGGCTGCGGGTATTTTGGTGGCTGGTTCTAGGGTTGCCTCCACTGCTAGGAATGATTGTTTAGAGTCCAATGTCCTAGGCGCGGGCACTCAGACCTCTTATGTCCTGGTTGGTGACATTTAAAGCATACTATAAATTTGGTAGAGGAGTCCCTTGGCTGATCTTGTCTGTTCTCCTGTTGATATGACTTCTTTGAAATGAACACTCGGTTGCTTTTTATTAGTCCTCCAGATCTGGTGTTTCCTTTCTTCTGGTTCCAAATCTTTCTAGAGTCAGCTAAGTCTGTTTTTGCCAATAGGGCTTCTTGTACTACTTGAGTGTAAGTTGAAAGTTGTAAGCAGATGACCCTAGTTCGGATAGAAGGTTCTAGGCCCCACTCGATCTTTCGTGCCCTTGATTCTTCGTCCGGTATGATGGTCGCAGCGAATTGGCTCAACTCTTCGAAGCAGTTGACGTACTGGGTTACTGACATAGATCCATGTTTTAGCTCTAGAAATTCTTTGACTTGTCCTTGTCGAAAGGGAGCTGGGAAGTATTTTTCCAAAAATAATTCTTCAAACTGATTCCAAGTCAGAGCTGTCACATCTTGGGTGTTGTCTATCATAGACCACCTGTAGTCGGCCTCTCCTTTTAGTAGGTGTACTGCTAGTGCTACTCGATCGGCATCGATCCGCACTCACATGGAATTAAACAATTTCTTGATAGCTTTCAGCTACTCTTTGGCTACTCTCGGTTCAGCACCTCCCTTGAACGTAAGGGCTCGTTATTTTCTGAGTTCTGATAAGAACCATGCCTTATCTCGGATGTGAGGATGATTAATGCTGGTGGCAAGCTCACGTAAGACCTGGGCTAACCCTAGCGCTTCTTCGTCTACGGGTTCGTTTGCTGACCGTTGATGGTTAGGTCATCTACCTGTCATCTGAATAAAGAGGGAAGGTGTTGTAGCTGGTGAGTCTTCTTCTTTTTTTGTTTTTTAGGTTTTAGGATCTTGTGGAGTTGTTTATGACTTATTCATTTGTATTTCATAGCATTTAAGTTTGTGTACATAATCTTGTTGAGAATATAAGTTTTTCTTTGAACGATTACAAAAAGCGAGGCATATAACACATAGGGGCCCAACTAGAATAGGTGTGAATAAAACCATCAGAGTTTGATCGCGTAGTCCCACGTTACTTCCAAGTGCCGTAGCGTTTCTATTTTACTTCGACGTGCCACACTCCTACGGGTCCCATGCGAATTTTATCAGTGATGGCGATAAAAACCTTCGTGTAGGTCTCCATTAGAGATGTTGTATAAGCTCCTACTTAGCAGTTCTTGTAGTCAGGGTTATTGACCTTCAAAATGCATTAAGTGCGGATGTTGGCAGACATTCTGTGCTTTAACTCCAGGTAGAGATCTACTTTGTGACTCGATGATGCACTGGGTGATTCTTCTGAGGATGTGCACGATCCGAGTTTCTCGTGAAGCGCTAAACTCTAATAACTATTATTTCTCAGCAATCTTGGTCTTAGAAGAGGCGACCTGGGGTGGCGAGTGGTCAAACGTTTAGCCGAGGATTTCGAATGATGTACTAGACTACACGATATGTGGCTGGGGTTTAGAATGGCTTAGGGAAGGTGAACAAATCTTTTATTGAGATTCAAGAAAAAATTCTCAGATGGTACAAAAGATAGGTTGTATGAGGTTAAATGGTCATGGTTAAAGCAGTCACTATTGTCACAAATTGAGTGGTTATTTGGGGTTCAAATGTAGGTGAAGCAAGAGAAGAACAATGAACAATATTTAAACAAATAGTCTCGAAACTAATCTAGTACAATTAGATTGTGATAAAGGAGATGTTAAGTAATGGTTAGCCGAACTAGATAATTGCCCTGAAATTACATCAGCCTAACGTACTTCAATTCAAGCATTTAAGTTTACTTTCCTGGTAAGAATTAAAAGAATTTACAAAATTACTGCAACAGATTGTAGTTTCAGAATCGAGAGAAGATAAATGATTGCAAAAATTTTATCAATGTCGAATGTTTGAAACGGGTAATTAACAAATAATTGATATCGAGCTCTACGAAGGAAGAGTTAGTTCAAGGACGATGGCTTGAATCAAAGGAGAATCAAATGCAAATACCGGTCATCATTGAGGCGTGAAAACTTGAGGACAAAGGTATTTTCCAAGATTAAAATTCTGATAGGATTATCAACAAGACTTAGGTGCATAAGCATTTCTGATGAACGACACCTGACGGTACCGTTGAGGACTGATGATATAAGAAGGAATGATACACAAAGAACTTCAACTAGGTACAAAATTTAACAGAAAAGCTTGGGGTAAACGAGAAAGGAACTTACAATGATGGGGTTGCGGGGTTCTAACGGTGGCTCTCAAGGTGATATCTGAAAACTTCTCTTAGTGTCTACTCCCGTCTACCCCCTTAAAATAAGACAACTCGTTGCATGAATCTCCGATCTTCGATCTCGATGCCCTTACTCGTCCTTTGCATGTAGATTCCCTGCAGATTTTGATCTCGGTAACGTCCTAACATGACTCGCTATAAGACTTAGACGTCGAAGATTTTAGTTCTTATAATGTATAAATGATAATTATAATTAATACAACGCACCCTACAGAGATTCTACAAGACAGAACGCATGGTTTCCCATAACCCAAGGCCTGAAGGTTCACTAAATCTAGGCTCTGATACCAACTGTGATGCTCCGTCCTTCGGACACATCGAGCACACATAAGTATATATAAGATGAATATTTTAGCTATTCATTCATATTTTAATATCATAAATAGTACATCATTAAGAGTTTGAAACTGATTAAAAGTACATAACGATTACAGTTTCTCCAACGGATTCAACAAAAATTTACAATATGCTCGTGAAAATCGAACAAAAAAAAAAAACAAAAGGTAAAAACTCAATTCTTTAGCTAGCATTGTCGGTGTCCGCTGGCTCCTACCAATCACTCTGTTCTTCAATTCCGTCTTCTTCTTCGGGAGCGACTTTCTCAAAGAACTCATCACACTCACCTGTGGCACGAATGCCATGAGCCAAAGCGCAGAAATAAATTCCCTAAATCGTCTAACAAATTCACAATAAAATATTTTGCAGTACATATCGTATAATACCCAACACAATTTAAGGCTAAAGAGACAGACAATTAAACTTTTTAAACAGGGTAAGCATATATAAGAACAATTGTGCGAGTACACGATGCAGATGCCCAACCCGACTTGTATCCAGAAATAAAAATAGGAGTTCCACTTTAGAACTTATTTCTATTACTTGTATGGATTTATTATCATTATTATCGCCTTAAGGACTTATTGTCATCGCCATAATGGAACTTGTTGTCATTACCGCCTTAGAGACTTATTGTCATCGTCGTGATGGGACTAGTTATCATTGTCGCCTCAGGGACTTATTGTCAATGCCGTAATGGGATTTTATATTATTGCCACCTCAGGGACTTATTATCAATGCCGTGATGGGACACTTGTTGTCAGTGCCGTGATGGGACTTTATATTATTGCCACCTCAGGGATTTATTGTCAATGCCGTTATGGGACTTTATATTATTGCCGCCTCAGAGACGTATTGTTATTGCCGTGATGGGACTTTATATTATTGCTGTTTCAGGGACTTATTGTCATTGTCGTGATGGGACTTTATAGGGTTACCCACATTAAAACTAGGGTGCTCGCTTGGTATCAATCCAAAGTGTAAATCACCAAAATTAGAGTGCTAGTGACGAACCTGTGGTGCCCAATAGTATTCATAAATGACAAATTTTTCCTTTTAGAACATCGGGAACACACCCGAGGTGCTCAGAGGGAATATATCCAAAAATAGTTACAAAAATGACTATCAGAGACGCCCTATACTAGGAGCCGAGAAAAGAATAATTTTAATATAACCCAACCCATAACGGTAGATACGGAAAGGACTCTGATAACCCAAGATGCAACTGTAGGAATGCTCATGATGTGCAGTATACTTCCCGTGTACAATTGATAATAGCATAACATATATATATGATATGGCATGTGGTACAACGTACTAAAGCATTAAGTACAAGCATGCGAAGTATAACCATAATTTATGTAACATAGAATCGAGCCATTGGCATGAGTTTATTTCATCAAAAGTATCATTTTCATACACTAATTACTCACAAAGTTTATATGAGGTTCACATACTCAAGTCTCATAAGTAATACACCATTTGTACACTTAGCCAATTTTAGGTAATTGTTTAATTGCTAGTATCAAAGTTGCGAAAGCGTTTTCAAAATACTTAGACATAGATTTAATTTCTGAAATTTTAACACCGATTAGATAAAAATATTCCCTACACCTTTCATATTTATCACCAAGGTCAGTTTCTAAGATAAAAAAGTCATTTATTTTATTTTAGTAAAAATCATTCAGCATTTTACAGAGAAAAACACAGAAATTGGGCCTTTGTTGGCCACGATTTTGGGGCATCAATTTAAGGGGTATAGGTCTTAATTTTATTGAGATTTTAGTTTAAGGTGTCCCCGACAAGTTTTATATTTTGTGCTAGGGCATATTATTTGAAAAATGTTTGAGATTTTGGCCAATTTATAAAAAGGGTTCAGTCAGCCTAAAAATGGTCTGCATAATGTGTTCCTAATAGAGAGTGCTCAAAACCTTTGGGGTATCATCCGAAAGTATTTTGGGCTGATTGTTGTTCAGTATTTAGTTTAATATGTTAGATACATTTTTCATGTTTACCACTTTTCAATTTGGATTTTAAAAAGTTATGTTTTGGGTCTCACAAAAATGTGTGACAGAGAGGTATGTCAGTCACTGAAGCTCAACAGTGACTTTGGAAGGTTTTTTGCCCCATCAAGCCTTCATAGTTTTGGCTCATTTTGGTGGAAAGAAAGATAAATATGTCCTCTACAAGTTTTATGTTTTGACCTAAACTCGGTTCTCACTCTAACGTAGAGTTTTTAGGTCTGCAACTCAGAGTGGTAAAGACTTGACACTCTTTGGTAAAAATGACACATCTGGAGTTCTACTCAACGAAATCACTTCAAACCAATTTTTTTATGAAAGAGAACTCGAAACGATAAATCTGAACACAAAAATCACTTTAAGACCATTTTTCTATATTTAGTTACGATGTTTTAAAGTTGATGGCAGAATCTTGGTATGCCGACAAAAGCACGTAACTTAGGGTTTTAATAACTTAGCTCGCTGTGTCCATTTTTATTGTGTTTTCTTTGCATGCATGTTATAAGATCACATAAACCAAAACTCTAGAACAAGTTTAAGTCATAAAACTCAAAAATATACACACAAGCAAACACATTCAAAACTTGTTTATACATAAACAGCCCATAAACTACTTCTACGATGGCTTTTTGAGTTATTCTTTGTTTATCTCTCTTAGGGTAGATTATAGAGATGGATTGAGAGTTATTTTATGAAAAAATATCAGAAGGTTTTAGGGAGTTTACTTATCTCTTTTGATGCTTAAATGATTGAGAAAGAAAGGGTCTTAGCTTCAATACCTTGTTCTTGCTTCCCCCTAGCTTCTCTTTCTTTCTTCCTTCCTTCTTCCCTCCTCTCTTGAGAATGCTTAGAAATTTTGAAGGTCTCTCTCTCTCTCATCCTCTCAACAGAAAATACATATAGAGAAGGGTGTTTGGTTGTGTTTTTATAAGAAAAATGCATTAGAGACATAATAATTGCTTTCTAAGCTTTATTTTGAATTTTTTTCAATTTTTATTGGTTGCATGAGGTGGATGCTATTTGAGACATTGAGAAATCAAATTTGGCAGGTGGGGTTCAGCCATGGCAGACTTGGGTGGCTCAAGATCTGATTTGTATTAATTTAGAATTTTTAAATTGTATTTTGGCACCATTTTGTGAAAAAAGATACATAAAATATAAATTTTATGTATCTTTTTGGTATCTAAACCTACTAAAACCTATCATATTAATGTATTTATAATTAATTTAGTTTTATCATAATTTTGATAGCAATTAATTAAATATGTGTAGACTTTTAAATTAAATTAAGCTGTTTGACTAAATTTAGCTTTTTGACTTATTTATTATGTAGAGACTTTAAATAATTATTTGTTTACGTTTTTTACTTATATTATTATATTATTATATATATTACTTGTATAAAAAGTATTGGATCATAATAATATTTAATTTTTATAATTTTTTCTCATTTTTAACCTTAAAAAGGCAAAAAAGTCACTTTTTGGGCACAAACTCCAATGTGGCCGGCCACTAAGGGTATTTTTGTTGTTTTTTGATGTTATTTTGTCTTTTTATTACTTAATTGTATTTAAATATCTAATTTAGGGTATCCATGTGTCAAATTTTAAATTTTTTAGACTTTTTACTGTACCAGGGGGCAAAATGGTCATTTTACCTTAATTATGAGAATTTTTTATTTTTAATCTAATATTTTATATTATTTACTTAATTTAGAATGTTAGGAGTCTTCTCTGACTATTAAGGTTTTGCTTCTAAACATTTAATCTTTTTAGGATTTTCGGATCGAATTAGGATTTTCGAGCCGAGTTAGGGTTACCATCCTTCTAGCGACCTAAGATCTTGTCAACTAACCGTTGGTAATGCTAGGGTTTGGGTTAGATCGCTACACTGGTCGTTATAAATCGGGTTGCTACAACTAGAGTCTGTACTGGGGGTGTTACAGATCCTCAAGAGAACCATATGTTTGAGTCGACACCACGACAGATATTGTCGACACCAAAATTTTAGTAGCCAAAGTCTTTTGGTTGGGTTGACACCATCGCAAATATGTGTCGACACCAAAATTTCAATAGACAAAGTCTTTTGGTTGGGTCGACACCACCGTAGATATGTGTCAATACCAAAATTTCAGTAGCTAAAGTCTTTTAGTTGGGTCGACACCAACGCAGATATGAGTCAATACCACAGAAGACATGAAACCTTGAGTCGACACTGCTATGATATGAGTCGACACCAAGCTTCAACATGAAGAACTAAAGAAATCAAAGAGTCGACACTAGATTCAGTCTGAGTCGACACAATGTTGTAGGAGCTAAAAGACCAAAAGTTGAATCGACATCTCTTGAAGAAAAAGTTGACACTTTTGTTTGAGAACCAAAGCCAAGACCAGTTTGTGTCGATACTAAGAAGCTTTGTATCGACACCTGCAACAGATTTCAAAAAAGGCACTAGTTCAACGGTAACATTTTCAGAGCATTAATTGCCTTCACCTACCACCAACGGTCAGTTACTTCAGTGGGCTATAAAAGGAGTAAATTTCAAACCTTTAAAATTCTAGATTGTTGAAAAACAAAGTGCATTTAAAGCTATCAAACCTTCTTTAGTTCATTAAAAGCTCATTTTCTCAATTTCACAACTTCATTTATTGTAAGTGAAAGGGTAAGTCATCCTCATAGTCTTTAAGAGAGTGTGCTGCACTTCATAAAGTGAGTTAAAGAGTGTTTAGAAAAATAGAGTGTTTGTAAAATATCTTCAAGCAGTAAAGGTTTTTGAATATACTTGTAAAGTATTCGATTATAGTGCATATTCTCAAAAAGAGTCTTGAAGCGTGGACGTAGGCTTGAAAGTAGTCGAACCACTATAAATCTCTGGTGTTTAGTTCTAATTTATCTTTCTTACCTCTTTAATTTCAATTCGCTTTTCTATCTATGATTATTGTTTTATTTGTTGTGTGAAGTTAAAAGGATTCTAAAAAGTTTTTAAAATAGTTAAAATTATTTTTAAAGTCTAATTCACCCTCCTCTTGAATTGCCTAGGACTAACACGTAAAGATAAATACTAGTACTAAATGTTCTCCTTCAACATTTGAGTCAGTTGATTCAGTTCACAATAGTCATTTACCAATGGCTACTCCACAAACTCTTGTTAGTACTAGGAAGCTAGTGGATGTGAAAGTTCAATGAAAACTAAAGTAAGGATGCATCGCAGACATACAGTAAATCATAAGTCATATGAACTTGCATTTCCTGAAGATTTGCGTCCTTACATTCGACATGTGAAGTTTGTCATTGCTAACGGTAATCTAATGGGATACGATAAACATGGGTGGATTAACGCGCAATAGGACTTGATAATGCAGTTAGATTCTCGTATAGATCATTATAGAGTTATATATGGTCCCGAACATAGAATATAGGGCTAACTCATACCGTATCCTACTTTTTGAAATATCCACCATATGACCATTAGATATGTCACACCCCGTTCCTACAAAGCACTCATCTTGTGCAGAGGAGCATGATCTCGCCACATCTCTATAGACTCGAAAATGGATATGACTTAAAACAGTCAAGAAAGACATCTATACAAGCCAAAACTAAAAACATTCATGCAATTCTTGTTTAAATAACCAACAACTTTTCATAGATAAAGGATAACAAGGGTTCTAGGGATCCTCCATCCCAAAACATACATCATATACTTCCATTAAAAACATCATAGTTTCCAACATGTGGTGTTTCAAAGGTACAAAATCGTACTAAAAAGAGTGAAACAAAAACAATGTCTAATCTCTATGCTGAAGACTACTAGGCGACGATCGTGGTAGACCAACCTCTAGCCATTCCTATTATTTGCAATCACAAGGTTACATGATATTACACTTAGTATCATCATAAAAAAGAATAAAGTCAAACACTCAATTTAGGTACAATGAAAACATCTTTGAAATCAGATCATCATAATGTAATAAGGGATGTAATAATGCTGAATCTTGTTTCATCATAAAAAAATCTCTTGATTCATAAATAACTTCCTTATTTCACAAAAGTATAATTTTCGGCATAACACCAACAATTCAAAATGTACACTTCTCATTCATAACCCATACTCAATAGTGTCCAAGTAGTCGGCAACCTCACAACCGGGTGTTCTGACGGTACTGTAACCTTAATTCTTAATTCACGGATAGCAACGTGATGGAATAAGTGTCACTCTCCACCAAGCACGAGTGATATTTTCTTAATCCAGGACTCAGGCCGAAATACCTTTAAAGGTTAAAACTCCCGCTTAATGGAAAACCTCCAATTTAGAGAAAAATATAAAATTCATAGTTGGATAACCTCCCCATTATGGAATATAAAGGGTCGAAAATCTTCATAACTTGGCACTTTAAAACAACAATATATTTAAATTCATCTTTCACACACACGTGCTTCTTCAAAAGATATGGATAACACATTTGAAAAATATCATGACATTTGAAAATAAGGATCTCATGCTATCATTCATAAAAAATTTACAAGGTTCAAAGCATGAGTATTAAAACATTTTAAAGCATAGTTTGCATATCCTTGTTCAAAATAATTACTATGCACTTTCACCTCATCTAAGCATACAAGAGTCTACTTCTTTGCACATGAGTCAAAAACTCAAACCTCCGGCGGCAAAACCCTTGTGCCTAGCAATCAACAAAATATAATCCGTAAACATAGGATACTAACTCCTAACATTAAAAGGTAAAAAAATGGTTTAGAATTTCGAACGATTCTACGGTTAAAGGTCATGGCACTATTCCTTTTAAAACTCAAGAAAATTCATCCTTTACAATGCCATACCAACATTTTAGGTCAAAAGGTCTTTTGTTAAGTCTAGGGAATTAGAACATAGGCTCAAACTTCAATTTTCTCTTAAAAAGGCACACTGTCCAAATTCTATGACAGTCAGGAATAATTACGTTTAAAATATTAAAACAACTCCAAATGCTCTGATTTTTGGACATAAAATAGTTTAAGATATCTTCCTAACTTTTTCATGAAAAACACTTTATAGTTTGACCATCACAAAAAAATGTTTTTACCTCCACAAAAAAATGTGTTGAATCTGTCCATAGAGATAGATTATGTCCAGTAACTTCACAAATTATTTTGACCCATCAAACAGTGTTCATAATTCATCAAATTTGGTAGAGACATGGAATATTATATTTGGAAGAACTTTAATGAAGACAAGATTTTCATGAGACATCTCAAAAATAGGGTTTTAAGCTTTGTAACAAAATAGGACAGAAAAATACTATTTTTAATATCAAATCTGATTCTAGATTTACTCTCAACTAGAAGAAAATTCATTTGGGGTATCAAATTCACTTCATTTATTCTGAATTTTGGATAGAAGACCTCTAAAATTTTCATGAAAAACACTTTTTCATATACTCAATAGAAATAGGTGTTTTGGCTTTCACAAGAAAAAAGATCAAATTTGTTCAGAAAGATAGATTTTGCCAACGAACTTTAAAAATAGATTTGACATATCAAACAATGTTATAAACTTCTCAAATTTGTCATGCTAACTAAAAAATTTTGTTAGGAACAAATTTTATACTAGCCTCTAAAATAGGGTTTTAACTTCTGCAACAAAACATGACAAAATCTGCATAGTTTTGGGAGAAATTTAATTTCTCAAAATCCACTTGATGAGATTTCTTCAAATAATTCTTATATGCAAATCCAATATCAAAATCTAACTCTAGGCACAAAAGTCACCTCGAGATCATTTTTCTAAAATTTATTAAAAATATTTAAAGGCAGTCTTCACTGTTGCAAAAATCATGAAGCTTGAACTTAAATGTTTAGCTTGGCCCTAGCTCATTTTAGTTTAGTTCAACTTTGTTCCTTTCGTGTTCTTGATTCATGTTCTTAAAGAATAGAGGTGAGATCAGATGTTATTGAGTAGAGATAGATTAGGATTTAAGGAGTTCTTACTTGGATTAGATTTGATCTTGACACTTGAAGGAGGACTTAGCTTTAAAGAGAAAAATGTTATCTTCCTCCTTCTTCTTCTTCTTCTTCTTCTTCTTCTCTCACACTTCTCTCTATATACTTACCACCAGATTTGTTTTTGATCAAGAGTACTAAGGAGGGGCTGAGGTTTTACAGAGAAAGAAGTGGTGGAGAAGCTATGATGATGGTGCCATATGGGTGGTGTCAAGAGGCTATCAAATTGCATGCATTCTTACATTGATTGAACTATACAATGATATTGTGTGCGATAGGGGAGGTGGTGTATGGCCATGTGGTGTTTGAACTCCCAAAAATATGATTGTGTATATTTATTAGTATTTTAATGGTTGATGAGGTATAAATGTACTGTGTTACTTAAAAATATGCTCAAAAATTAATTTAATGTATATAATAGTCACTTTTTCATGTATTCTCATGAGGGATACATATACACACACATACACACACACACATATATATATATATTTAAAATGGGTGTCTTGGTAAAATCCCAAAATATATACATATAATAATTAACTAAATTAATTAAAATTTAAAATTAGAATAACAATTAAACCTGGGGAAAAATTATAACAATAAATTAAAATAACTGATAATGTAATAATTATTAAATTAAAATAATAACTAAATTGTTGTAATGAGGGAATAAATACAGAAACGCCGGTAACTGATAATGAATGAAAGAAAAAAAACGTCAAAGGATCAATAATGAAAGGGCTATTCAGTTATGGGTGTAATGGGCCATTTATGGTAAAGATGTAATGGAGTATATATATAGAAGTATAGGATGGCAGTGTGTATATACGAGAAGAATAGAGAAAGAGAAAGAAAGGCATGTGAGTAGGTGTGGCAGACCCTTTATTAGTAAGTTTATTTTCTCTTTTTTCTTAGGCAGACCCTTTATTAGTAAGTTTATTTTCTCTTTTTTCTTACTTTCTTTTTCTTCTTTCACTGTCCCTCATTTTCTAAGTAAAGTCGTAAATCTGTTGGCACCACAAAAGAGGATATGGAATCACTAGGATTTAAGCATGGTGAAGAAAAAACAAAACACGAACAATGGGTGTTCGATGCACTGTTTTTTTTTTTTTTGTATGTATTTCTCTTGACCATAGCGAAGAAAAGGCAAAAAAGAAAAAAAAAACGAACAGTGGGTGTTCGATGCACTGTTTTATTTTTTTTGGTTTGTGTTTCTATATATATGTATGTATGTATATAAAGAGAAAAAGAAAAATAAGGAGAAATTTTAGTTTTATTGTCATTTTCTTTGGGCTTTGCCCCTGTAAAAAAATAATAATAATTAATTCCAAACAAAATTGAGTTTAAATCCTTTTTAAAAAGAAATTAAAATATGGCCTTAAATTATTCGTACATAGATAAAATGTGGCTTTTTAATTTTGATTATTATTTTATTTTAATTTTTTTCTTAGATTTCAAACAAAAGTTTAAAAATTGGCTTTAAATTCAAACCAAACGAAGCCTAGTATATTAGTTGCACTGGTGACTATAGTACAGTTTGAGCACTATTTGTATTTGTATTTGTATTTGTATTTGTATATACAAATATATAATAACAATAAGTTTTAAAGACAAACTTTGGATAAAATTAACGGTGAAACTTAGTTTGATTATTATTTAATAAGTATTATTCTGATTTAGATAATTAATAGACTTGATTAAGTAAATTAAATATAATTAAATGAAGATTAACATATTTGAATATATTTTCAAAATAATAGTAAAAATAAAATTTTAGAGGGGGTTTAAGTAGTATTTAAATAGTGTCTACATTAGTATTAGTTAATTGTAGTTTTTTTATATTTTCATAATTTAGGGAGACGTCGACTCTTAAATTATTCCGTTGCAGTGCGTAATACATTGTTGAATTTCAAGTAAATGGTTAAGCATGCTACATATATTTTTAAAAATCAGCTATGTCCCCAAATAGTTTTTGTGAAATAAAAAAAAATTAGAAATTCATTTTATATAAAAATATATAGATATCTGTGATGTAAATTTCATGGCATAAAAATTATTTGTAACTTATTCAAACTTTATAAGGATCTTTTTATACATATTTTTGTGGTGCAATTTATGTGATTCTATATTAGGATCATGTTCAAAGTTCAAGGGATTCGCCATTTACAGATGTGACTCTGGCCGATAGAGAAAAGGCTACAGCCTTGCACTCGTAGTGACTCAAGTACTCAACGATTTTAGGAAAAAGGTCTGGTATTCCGGATAACTCTAAACTGGTTCGTCTTAGAGAAAAGGTTCAGGCGCAATCCTGTGATGACTCTAAGTGTGATATTTGATTCAACGAGCCGAGGATGCCCTGACTTTTATATATATGTGACATTGGATACTTATTTATGGTTCCCACCGATTGTAGATGATCATATTATCATCACCATTTTGGTGTTGGTTATTATGATGATGTGATGGCCCACTTTTTGGACACATCATTTAAAAGACTCTTTCTTTAATTACTTGTGAAAATAGTATATATTTTTTAAAAAAACATAAACTATCCATTTCACTTATAAGTAATTAACTCACTTAAAAGAAATAAGTCCAAAGGAGAGAGATTTTAATATATCAAAAGAGAATTCTCAATACTACAAAAAAAAAACATCAGAGTCACAGAATTTAAAATGTTATATTTCTAACTAATTATGAAATTCTTCGGTGGTTTCTTCTCTTGCGCCAGGCAGAGTCCAGTGCTCCTCCTCCTCAGTCAGGATTTCCTCCTCGTACACTTCTTCTTCACCTGGGTATTAAAATACTGTGACCTACACACTCAGAAGAACAACTACAACACAACTAACCTTTCCATAAAACATAAATACCCAACAATATACATACACGAGATATACAAAGATATACACTTTTCAATGCAAGGGATAAACTTAACTCACTATGTTCTCGTTGTCTATATTACTAAAGTTCTCGTTCTCAACTATACTAATAGTTGCAAGGGTTCACCTAAAACTCCTATGCTTTCATTGTTCACACTATCTCATTCTCGTTGTCAACTATACACTAATAGTTTCAAATGTTCAACCTAAAACCTCTATGTTCTCGTTGTTCCCAATATTAAAAGTTCACGTTCTCAAAGAATAATTTCTCCATCGGTTCTCACCCGAGAACCCAAACTCGAAGGTTGCACAATACCAAGTTAACTCTAACGAGCCTCACCACCATGGTACTATAAGTTTCCATACACTATGTTCCCATACACCTTGCCCCCCGCACATTATCCTTTCCGATTAGTAAATGCATACTATGTACACTCGTACACGACTAAGGTTTAGTAAACTCATACTGGGCTAATAGCCATGATGTGCGGCTCACCGATAGTAAACTTATACTTGTACATTTGTACACAGCTAAGATTCAATAAACTCAAACTTAGATCAAGACAAGGTACAATTCATGATATAGCACGGCTCAAGACGTTATGTACCCTTCCTCATCTCCATATCACAACACACGATCCTCCCCATGTCAAACCCCAAGTTTGTCTAAAGAATAAAGTTCGTTCGTTGTTCATCGTTCGGTTCCCTATACGTGTACTAGGTTCACTACTCATGCTTCTTTCACAATATGTCTAACTACTTATAAATATGCTTTGAGTACCATAACAATATCAACAAGTCTCATTTATGGCAAGATATAAACATAACACAAATATTCATACACTTAAGCATTACTAATCAACTTCTTTAAAAATTTAGTATCTTAGGTTCTATTTGTAAAATTTATTTACCATACTTAGAGGCATTTGTTTGCCATGATATTTTATAGAGTGATAGATATGCATGTTAGGAACATTTCATATGTAGACCACTAAGCAAGAAAGTGTCTCTAAATAGGGGTAAAAATTTGTTGAAGATAAGAGGTCCAAAAACGACACTGTTTGGTAAAATCGAGTTGCAAGAAAAATTGTCTAGTCAAATCATTCCAAATAAATTTTATATGAAAGATAACTCAAACTCTAGCTCTGGGCATAAAGCTTAACATTAGGGAATAATTCTGGAATTTTCTAAAATTCAGTAAAGTGGATTGTTTTTCTGCTCATTTGGCGTCAAAGCGTAAAAATTATGTTTGAGGTACTTACGCTTCATTTTGGGTTCTACCAAAAATCGCACATGCTAAAAAGAGTCTTATGAAGTTCTAGTAAAAACATGTTTTGAAGAAGACACTTTTAAGTTCACCAAAAAATTCGGGCATGATGAAGAAGAGGGCTTTTTCTAAGTTTTTATTCGGTGGACTTGTTCGTACTTTTGATTAACTTATTTTTTGGATCCATATATGTTATTTAAAATCTAAAAACTATATATTCCAGAAGTTATAATATTCACATATCACTCTTAATCAACCCATAGAAAGAAAACAAAACACAAGGCGCAATTTCATGCACAACAACAACGCTATCTCCTATTTGATTTCTTTTTAATCTTCTTGTTTCTATTCTTGTTTATAGCTACTTAGATCATACTATTTGTTGTCGAGAGAGGTTAGAATAGGAGGTTAAAGTAAGTTGTAGGAGTTCCTACTTGGATGATCTTGATCAAAGAAGATTGACTTAAGCTTTAGCTAGACTTTCTTCCTTCTTCTTCTTCTTTTTCTTTCTTGGAGACTGTCTCTCTCTCTCTCTAAAATCTCCCTCTTGGCCAAAAATTATAGCTGAGAAAGGGTGGATTTGACCTTCTATTTATAGATTTGAGGAAGGATTTGAGGTGTAATTACCGAGAATTTGTTTGGTAATTAATTAGAATATATTTAGGAACTTTTTCATAATTATAGGCTAGTAGAGTACTGTGTTGTCACTTGGCTAATGATAAAGAGTTGGGAAGATTTTAGCTGATTAAAACTCTTTCAGCTAAAATTAAGCAGAAAGGTATCTAAAATATCCGAAAAGATATTTTGACACAAAATGTGATTATTGTATAAGACTTGCTTAATTTTTTACAGTTTAGATTTTATTTTAGAATTAATTTCGTAAAATTTAAAAATATTAAACTATTCGATACGATTCCATTTATACTGAAATTGTCCAAATGCAATATAAGTTTGCATGTTCCCAATGCAAATCCACAAAAATTTTAAAAAATACACTTTTTGTACTTTTTTGGGCACACCACCCAAGGTGGCTGGCCACTTGAAGCTTTATTTTTTTATTAAATGATTTTGTAATTAATAATTATTGAATTTTAAAATTTTGGACCAAAAGAATTAAATTTGGATTTTTCTTTTATTTTTGAGTTTGGCTCAACCCATGGGCTTTCTTTTTTATTATTTTGGGCTTAATTTGCTAATTGGGCCTTTAATTTAAATTGGGCCATAATATTTTCTTAGGCCTTTATTTTAGCTTTTGGGCCTTGTTGAAGTTTTGGGCTACATTGGAGTTTTAGTCCTCAACTCTTGTTGGGCCTTGAGTTGGACTTTTCTTGGTTATCTTTTGGGCCTTTGGTGGCTTCTTGGGCTAATCCCGGATTAGTTTTGGGCATATCCTGTCACACCCCAAGACCTAGGGTTCTTCTCAAAATAAATATACATTCCATACATGCATAAAATATCGCTCCAAGGATTACAAAATGCACCTCTAAGAACAGGCAATACATATAACAGTACATGATCCCATAGGAAAATAAAAGAAAACTTTAAATAAAAGTCTTCCGCCTCCGGGGCTCCATAAGATCAACACTCGTGATCACCGTCACCTGAAAAAGGTTTTCACAAATTCCACACTGTGAGCCGAAACCCAATAGGAAAATAGACTAACATGAATTCAAAAGCAAAACATACTAACATTAATAATATGAATATTCTGACTCATAGAGCCTCAAAGGAAAATAGTTTTACTTCTCAAAAATCATACTTTTTCTCGTCGTCTGTCGACATCTAACAATATCCGACAATATAGTAAGCATACACAACAAGTTCATACGCATGTCGTACTCTTTTACGATCTTTCACCGTGAGATAATACTAATCCAATCATCAGATTCTTCGCGGTCTTTCACCACGGGACAATCACTTCTTTAATGTACAATTCTTCGCAGTCTTTCACCACAGGACAATCACTTGCCCTAATATGCATTTTTTCATATGATTCAACAGATATAAATACGCACATAGCCATGTATTAAATATCCACAAATACATCAACGTGTCATTCACATATCCATTGAGATAAACTCACATCCCAACCTAATATTTAAAATCCAAGCTCAACCCCAAGGGTTAACTCCAAACCTTCAAAACACATTTTTCCAAAACCTTCCATAAATCCCTCCGTTTTCAAACCACCTTTTTGAAAATCACGGACATCCACACGTCCAACAACATGGAATAAACCATAGAAACACTTTAAAAGCCATTTCGTCCAACCAAACAGAGATTAAGTACCTAAAACAACTTTTCATGCATTTTAAAACGGTAAAAGCGCATAATATTCCATGTAGCACCCTTTTAAGACATGAGAGTTTAGGATCCTACCTCGAAAAATAAACTTCGTCGAAACGAGATTCTGTTCGGATGAACACGAAGCCTTAGCGAGGATAGCAAGGTTCCGCTATACGATCACCAAAAACCAAGTCTGGGCCCCCTGAAAAGCTAGAGAGAAGGTAGAGATTTTATGTTTAAAGAGGAAACTTAGCTAAGAAGAAACAAGGTTTTTAAAATATCTTCCAAATGGTTGATTGTTATAGGCCACGCCCAACATAGGAGTTCAGCCAACTGAACCTCCCACTTCAGTCGACTGAAGAAGGCTACTAGAAGCTAAAAAACTCCACCGACCCAGTTCAGTCAACTAAACCTCCTACTTACTTCAGTCGACTGAACCACCCCACGTCCATTCAATTGACTGAACTAAGCACTTCAATCGACTGAATCGCGGAGAAAATCAAACCCTAACATATGGGAAAAATCTTCATAGCCCAAAAATAACCAACCAAACTAGCCTTTTTAAAACCCGAACACTCGCAAAACACATATAACACATGTTGTTCTCAAACGATAAAACAAAACCCAACACATCGAATATATATATCTATATATATAACTAAAAAGAAAAGGAACTGGGTCTCACAACTCTCCCCCCTTAAAGGAATTTCGTCCCTGAAATTTATAACAAGGTCACGAAGTAAATAACTCTGGATATCTAGCATGAACCCCGGACTCAAGCTCCCACGTCGCTTTCTCAACTCCGTGATGAAGCCATAGAACTTTAACATAAGCAATGGTCCCCCCTCTCAACACTTGCTCCTTCGTGTCCAAAACCTTCACAGGTCGTCCCTCATAAGTAACATTCTCCTCCACCTGTAACTCAGCCCAATCCGACACATGTGATGGGTCAGGCTCATACTTTCGAAGCATGGAAACATGAAACACGTTATGCACAGATGCCAACTGAGGTGGTAAAGTCAGACGGTATGCCACCTCTCTAATCCTTTCAAGGATCCCAAACGGCCCAATAAAATACGGTGATAGCTTCCCGCTACGACCAAACCTCATCAAACCTCTACATTGCGAGACTTTCAGAAACACGTGGTCTCCCACCTCAAACTCCAAACGTCTCATCCTCTGATCAGCATAGCTCTTCTGATGACTCTGAGCCGTCACTAAATGTTGGCAAATCACAGTGATTTTCTCTGTCCTTTCCTGCACTAAGTCGGGTCCTAAAACTGCAGTCTCTCCCACATCTGTCTAGCATACTGGTGATCTACACGGCCTGTCATACAAAAACCTCAAAAGGTGCCATCCCAATACTGGATAGATAACTGTTATTATACGCAAACTCTTCCAACGGTAGGTGATCTTCCCAAGAACCCTAAAAATTAAGCATACAAGCTCTCAACATATCCTCTAATATCTGTATGGTCCGCTCAGACTGGCCATTCGTCTGAGGATGAAAAGCAGTATTGAACATCAAGCTTGTTCCCAAAGCCACCTGAAGACTCTATCAAAAGCACAATGTAAAGTGCGGGTCTCGATCAGAAACAATAGATACAGGTACTCCGTGTAACCGGACTATCTCATTGACATGTAACCTACTCAGTTTGTCCATAGAATCCTTCATGCGAATGGAACAAAAGTGTGCAGACTTCTTCAGTCTATCAACTACAACCCTACTAGTGTCATATCCCTTAGGCAACCTAGGAAGTCTCGATACAAAGTCCATCACGATGTTCTCCCACTTCTATTTGGATATTGGCAACGGTTGTAACAACCATGCTGGTCTCTGATGTTCTGCCTTTCCCTACTTACAAGTAAGGCAGCAAGAAACAAACTGAACCACATCCCTCTTCATTCCCTTCCACCAGAACTGACGGCGCAGATCATGATACATCTTGGTGCCTTTTGGGTGCACTGCAAGACGAAAATGATGAAAATCATGTCATACATCGGCACAGCACGACTCTGTTACAAACAATCTCTCTGCCAATCTCAAACTCTGATCCGTACTCACAACCCATCTCGTGGTGTCTTTTCCACTAGCAATACGATCCCGTAACATCTGAGCCTCTTGATCTATCTGCTGAACCTCTAGTACACGAGCAACCAACATAGGTTGTGAAACCACTAAAAAAAAGTCGCGCCCTTCCCTATCTCCCCGAGACATAGATCAAACTCACCAACCTCTCCAAGCATGTCCCATTCTCGTATAGCGATGGAAGCTAACGAACCAATAGATCTCCTACTAAGAGCATAGGCCACGACATTGGCCTTCCCCGGATGGCATTGTAGCTCAAAGTCATAATCTTCCATAAACTCCATCCACCGTCGTTGGCGTAGATTCAGGTCCTTCTGTGAAAACAAGTACTTCAAACTCTTGTGATTGGAGAAAATCTCAAAATGTTCACCATAAAGATAGTGTCGCCATGCCTTCAAGGCAAAGACCACGGCTGCCAACTCCAAATCATGTGTCGGATAATTCTTCTCATGAGTTTTTAACTACCAGGATCCGTAAGACACAACCTTACCTTCCTGCATCAGAACACAACCCAAATCTTCATGCGACGCATCACAATACATTGCGTAACCCAAACCTCATTCTTGAATAATTAACACTGGTGCACTTGTCAACCTCTTTTTTAACTCCTAAAATGCTAACTCACAGGACTCACTCCAAACGAACATGAATCCCTTTCGTATAAGACGCGTCATTGGCGCGGCAAGTCTAAAAAAGTCTTTCATGAACTGCCAGTAGTAACCTGTCAAACCCAAAAAGCGACGGATCTCAAACACATTTTTCGATCGTTTCCAATCTATCATTGCGTCAGTCTTCGAAGAATCCACTGATACTCCATCCCTCGATACCACGTGACCAAGAAATTTTACCTCAGACATCCAAAATTCACATTTCTCAAACTTCGCATACAGACAATGCTCTCTAAAAAACTGTAGAACAATACGTAGGTGTTCTTCATGCATCTTCCTCGTGTGTGAGTAAATAAGAATATCATCTACAAATACAACCACAAAACTGTCCAGATATAGATGAAAGATATGGTTCATCAAACCCATGAATGTCACAGGAGCATTCGTCAAATCGAACGGCATAACCAAAAACTCATAGTGACCATAACGAGTCCGAAAGGCGGTCTTTGCTATGTTCTCGTCCCTAATCCTCAACTGATGATACCCTGACCTTAGATTGATCTTCAAAAAATAGCTCGAACGGTTCAGATGGTCAAACAAGTCATCAATCCTCGGCATAGGATACTTTTTTTTCACCGTTACTTGGTTCAATTTTCAATAGTCACAACCTCAAGGACTGATCCTTCTTTTTTGCAAATAGAGCTGGAGCTCCCCACGACGACGAACTCGGATGTACAAACCCCTTATCAAGCAACTCCTGAAGCTGTACCTTGAGTTCTCGCAACTCAGTCGGTGCAAAACGGTAAGATGGCATCAAAATAGGAGCAACTCCCAGAACAAGATCGATAGAAAACTCTACCTCATGACTTGGTGGCAATTTAAACAGATCATTAGGAAAAACATCTGGATAGTCACAAACCACAGGAAAAAACTCCCCTTGAACCCCAACTGCCTCATCCAACATGAGCGCAGAAGAGAGAAAACCTAAGTTTCCTCAATTTCGAACAACACTGGGCATGGAAGCCAAACCCTCGTCTTAATCGCCCACGAAACAAAAGAAATCACCCTTAGACGTACAAATTGATACCCTCCGTCGATCATAATCGATAAAAGCATGATAGGTGGTCAGCCAGTCAGTCCCTATGATTATATCAAACGTGGTCATGTCTAGAATGATGAAATCAAACTCTAAACAGCGATCGGTGACCTCCAACTCACAGGATCTACAAACTTGACCTAACACTACACTCCCACCAGCCGGGGTCTCTACACACAATGTACTACCCAACGAGTCTATCTCTAACCCTAATGCAGATGCAAAGGTAGATGAAATAAAGGAATACGATGCTCCTATGTCGATAAGAAAACTGACCCATGATCTATACACAAAGAGAGTACCTATGATCACTGATGTAGTAATTGCATCAGGTACGACTAGTGTCGTGGAAGAATTGGGATTCGGAAGAGCATACACTCGGCCTTGCGTTCCCTTAGTCTGTCCACCATTGCCCTGGACTGTCGACTGTCGCATTGACTATATTGAGGCACTCCTGTCTGCAATCCTAGACGCCTGAGCCACAAGCTGTTGATAAATCTGTCGTCCCTACATGGGGCGGAACAACTGGTGCACCTGCCGTGATCTATACACTCCCTCCCCGAGGGTAGTTCCTACGAATGTGTCTCGACTAGCCACATCCATAACAAACCGGTGGCTCTCTCTCCTGCACTGAACTCTGAGATGTCCCATTTGTGGACAGTTTGTCACTCGATGCCTGGGCTGTCTGCACTGATAACAGATGATCTCTATTTGCTCTGACCTTCCTGATGAAGCCATGGAAGGTGCTGGTATAGAAAACTGCTGCTATGACCCCAAGGGACGCGGACCAGGGCTAAAGAACCTCTGCCTCTTGTTGGCGCGCCCACCTGACTGAGTATCCACTCCACTCTGTGATGCCCTAACCTCCTTAGGTCTACGAGTCTCATTCAGCATATTCTCTATGACAACTGTCGACTTCACCAGATTTGTAAAAACATGTAATCTCAGTCCTGCCACATGTTCCCTAATCATGGGCCTCAAACCCCTTCTAAACCTCTTTGAGCGCAAATCGTCAGTAGATATGCTATCCTGAGCAAAATGGGACAAGCTAGTGAACCTTGCCTTATACTGCACCACACTCAGCGCCCCCAGGTTGAGGGAAAAGAACTTCTCACGATAAAGATCTCTAGAGGACTCGGGAAAGTACTTCTCTAGAAATACCTTTGTAAACGCATCCCATGTGCCTCCTACAACCATTCTAGCAAACTTCCACCATTCATGAGCACCCCCTCTCAGCTGAAATGCAGCGAATGCAATCCTCAAGTCATCTTCCTCTATCTGTAGGGTATCCAGATTTCTGGTCACAAGCTCTAGCCATTCTGTGGCCACCTTGGGATCAGGATCTCCGACAAAGGTAGGAGAGTCGAGACGTCAAAATTCTCGCATTGCGATAGTCTCCATCGACTCGAGTATTCTCTCTCACCCTCTAGCGGCCTCAGTTAGCTGACGGATGGAGCCTATCATCTCAAGCAGCAAATCTACCCTATATACTGATCCTTGGGGAGCATTAGCATTCGCAGCATTAGAGATTAGCACATCTCCTCGACCTAACCCACGACTACGGCCTCGACCACGACCTCATCCTCCCTACGCGGACATAACTTCTATACGAAAGCAACATAATAGCATGAGCTTTTATCCAACATAACAACATAAAACCCACAATCATGCTAACACATAGCCATTCAAGATCATGTAAACACATCTCACATATTGAGAAGAATCGACAAGAGTGACGCGTTAATTTGGATAACCTACTTAGATTCCTTGTTAGAAAATACATCGGCTAAACGCATTTTTGGCTTGGCTTCCAAATTTGTTAATTCAAACGCCCGAAGGCAAGACTAATCATTATTAAGGTCTAACCTCTATACTCACGTATGCACAACATCCTCATTCTCAGCAAGCTATCATGCTCGTGTTATAAAAACACTTAAACACATGCAACCAAGCACACACAATTATCCTCACAAGGTGATGCACCCTCTTCTCATAGCTCTTAGGTATTCAAACCTAAAGTTTTGATACCAAGTTGTCACACCCCAAAACCCAGGGTTCTTCTCAAAATAAACATACATTCCATACATGCGTAAAATATTGCCCCAAGGCTTATAAAATGCGCCTCTAAGAACAAGCAATACATGTAACAGTACATGATCCCATAGCAAAATAAAAGAAAACTTTAAATAAAAGTATTTCACCTTTGGGGCTCCATAAGATCAACACCCGTGATCACCATCACTTGAAAAACGTTTTCACAAATCCCACACCATGAGCCGAAACCTAATAGAAAAATAGACTAACAAGAATTTAAAAGCAAAACATACTAAGATGAATAATATGAATATTCCGACTCACACGAGTCTCAAAAAAAATAGTTTTACTTCTCAAAAACCATACGTTTTATCGTCGTCTCTCCACATCTAACAATGTCCAACAATATAGTAACCAGACTTAACAAGTTCATATGCATGTTGTACCCTTTCATTGTCTTTCACTGTGGGGTAATACTAACTCAATACCAGATTCTTCGCGGTCTTTTACCGCGAGACAATCACTTGCCCTAATGTGTGGCGCTCCGTCCTCCGAGCACGTCGGGACACACATAAGTATAGATAAGAAGAATATTCTAGCCATTCATTAATATTTAGATATCATAAATATTACATCATTAAGAGTTTTGAACTTATCAATAATACATAGCGTTTATAGTTTCACAAAAGATTAATAAAATCTTACAATGAGCATGTGAAAACTGAACAAAAAGAACTAATGGTGAAAACACAATTCTTCAGCTAGCGTTGTCGGGGTTCGCTGGCTCTTGCCGCTCACTCTATTCTTTAATTCCGTCTTCTTCTTCGAGGGCAACTTCCTCAAAGAATTCTTCATACTCACATGTGGCACAAATACCATGAGCCAAGGCCTAGAAGAAAACTCCCTAAACCTTCTAACCAAACTCACAACAAAATATTCTACAATGCATTTTATATAACACCCAGTACAATTTAAAATCAAGGAGATAGATGAATTTGTCATTTACGGCAATGATAGCATATATAAGAACAAGTGTACTGGTATGTGGTGCAAATGGATGCGATGCAAGTACCCAACCTGACTTATATCCAGAAATAAAAACAGGAGTTCCACTTTAAGACTTATTTCTATTGCTTGCAGGGAGTAATTATCATTGCCGCCTCAGGGACTTATTGTCATTGCCATGATGAGACTTGTTATTATTACCGCCTCAGGGACTTATTGTTATTGCCGTGATGGGACTTTATGTTATTGCCGCCTCAGAGACTTATTGTCAATGCCGTGATGGGACTTTATGTTATTATCGCCTTAGGGACTTATTGTCAATGCCGTGATGGGACTTTATAGGTTTACCCGCATTAAAACTAGAATACTCGCTTGGTATCAACCCAAAGTCTAAATTACCAAAACTAGAGTGCTAGTGACGAACCTGTGGTGCTCAACAGTATTCATAGATAACAAATCTTTTTTTTTTGAACACCGAGGACACACCCGAGGTGCTCAGAGGGAATATATCCCAAAATAGTTACAAAATTAGCTACCAGGAATGCCCTAGACTAGGAGCCGAGAAAAGAACAATTTTAATATATCCAAACCCACAACGGTAGATACGAAAATGACTCCAACATGCTGGAATGCAATGTGACAAAGCTTATGACGTACAATATGCGTCTCATGTACAATTATATATAGCATGGTATAACTTATGGTACAACTCGTTAAAGCATGAAGTACAAGTATATGAGGTACAAGGTATAATTTATAAGATATGGATTCAACTTAACAGCATGGATTCTAATCATCAAATAATTATTTTCATACACCAATCATCCAACATAATTTAATTAAAGTCTATATTTTAAATCCCACAATATAACAAGCCACTATACACCTAACCAAATTAAGGTAAATATTCAAGTGTCAAATTAAAAAGCACAACAGAGTTTTAGGGTACCTAGATATAGAGTTAAGTTCTAATTTTTGAACACCATTTAGATAAAAATATTTCTTACAACTTTTATGTTTAACGCTAAGGTCAGATCCTAGGGTAAATGGGTCATTTATACCAATTAACAGAAAACCATTGAACACTTTATAGAGAAAAGTACAGAATTTGGACCTCTGTTGGCCTTGGTTTTGGGGCATCTAATCAAGGGCTATGGGTATGATATTTGGATATGTTCTATTTTAAGGTGTCCCCTACAAGTTTTATGTTTTGTACTAAGACTAGTTGTTTGGAACAAGTTGATGATTTTGGCCATTTTATAATATGGGTTCAGTCAGCATTAAAAGGTTCAGCAGAATCTCTTTTCAACAAAGAATGCACAAGACCTTTGGGGGACCATATGAGGGTATCTAGGGTTGGGTTTTGGTCACTAAATAGTTTAACATGCTATCTACAGTTTTCATGAAAACCACTTTTGGATTTGGCCATTAAACATATAGTTTTTTGGTCTTACAAAAACATGCGACAGAGAGCTCTGTCAGTAACAGATTCACAACACTGACTTTGGGAAACGTTTTGACCTATCAAGACTTCATCTTTTAGGCTCAATTTTGGTACACAATAAGACAAACAGGTTATCTCCAAGTTTCATGTTTTGACCTGAGCACGGTTCTCACTTTAACCTAGGATTTTTATGTCTACAATACAGAGTGGTCAGAATCTGACACTCTTTAGTAAAAATGGTGTATCTTGAGTTCCACTCAATGAAATCACTTCAAACCAATTTTGTATGAAAGATAACTTAAAAATATAGATCTATACATAAAAATCACACTTAGATCATTTTTATACAATTATTTATGATAGTTCAAAATTCGTGGCAAAAAGTTGAAATACTCAGAAAATCAGGCTATTTAGGGTTTCGGTGTCTTAGCTCAAGATATGTTTAGATTTAGTGTATTTTCTTTGCATGAAAGTAATGTATATATATATATATATATATATATATATATATATATATATATATATAAAAGTTTCAGAAACTATAAAAGTCATTAAACTAAAAAACAATCACATGCAAACATATTCAGCAATAGATTACACACGAACAGGCCTTATTCTACCATCATGATACCTTTTTGGGTGAGATTTTGTTTCTTATTCTTAGAAATGTTTATAGAGATGGATTAAGAAATATTTTGTAAGAGAATGACAGAGGGTTTTAAGGAGTTCACTTACTTGTTTTGAAAGCCAAGAGATAGTGGATGATGAGGACTTAGCTTCTATGTACCTTCCTTGCTCCCACCAAGCTCCTTCTTTCTTCCTTTCTCTTTCTCTCCTTTTTCTCTCCCTTAGAACACTTAGAATTTTTTTTGGTTCCTCTCCCTCACTCTCTTGGCCGAACATGTATGGAGAATAGGGGGGGTTTGGTGTATTTTTATAGCAGAAAGTGTAATGGAAATAATTATTATGTGTAAAATTTAATTTGAATTTTTCTTAATTTCTATTGGATGCATGGGATGTGGGCTCTATTTGAGGCATTGAAAATCAGATTTTTGCAGAGGGAAAGTTGCTAGGGCTGTTTGGGTCTGACCAAAATCTAGTCTTGCATTAATTTAGGGTTTAATTTGTATTTTAGTACCATTTTGTGTGAGAAAACGCCTAAAATATTAATTTTATGTATTTTTTGGTGTCTTAACCTACTAAAATCTATTATTTTAGTATGTTTATGATTTATTTAGTATTATCATGAATTATCATAATTTTTATAGTAATTGATTAAATAGGTGTAGGCTTTGAAGTCAAATTAAGCTAGTTTGACAAGAATTGACCTTTTGACTTATTTATTGTGTAAAAACTTTAAATAATGATTTGTTTACTTTGTTTGACCTATATTATTATATTATTATATATATTACTTGTTTAAAAAGTCTTAGGTCATAATAATGCTTAATTTGTATAACGTTTTCTCATTTTTTGGGCTTAAAAAGGTTAAAAGTGACTTTTTGTACACATATTCCAATGTGGCCAGCCACTAGGGGCATTTTTGTTATTTTTTGATGTTATTTTATCTTTTATTACTTAATTGTATCTAAATATTTAATTTAGGGTGTCCATGTGTCTAAATTTGAGTTTTTAAGATTTTTTTACTGTACTAGGGGCAAATGGTCATTTTACCCTAATTATGAGAATTTTTTTATTTTCACCCTTATATTTCATGTTGTTTACATTATTTAGGATGTTAGGAGTCTTCTCTGAGTATTAAGATTTTATCTTTGAGTAATTGATCTTTTTAAGATTTTCGGGTCGAATTAGGGTTTCGGGTTGAGTTAGGGTTTTCATCCTTTTAGCGTCCTAAGATCTCGTCAGCTAACTGTCGTTAATACTAGGGTTTGAGATGGATCTCTATACAGATCGTTACAAACTAGGTTGTTACAACTAGGGTCCGTACCAGGTTGTTACATAATGTGCAATTCTTCGCAGTCTTTCACTGCGGGACAATCACTTGCCCTAATATACAATTTTTCGTATGATTCAACAAATATAAGTACGCGCATAGCCATGTACTAAATATCCACATACACACCAATGTGTCATTCACATATCCATTGAGATAAACTCACATCTCAACCTAATATTTAAAATCCAAGTTCAACCCCAAAGGTTAACTCCAAACCTTCAAAACACATTTTTCCAAAACCTTCCATAAATCCCTCCATTTTCAAACGACCTTTTTGAAAACCACGAACATCCGCACATCCAACAACATGGAGTAAATCATAAAAACACTTTAAAATCCACTTCATCCAACCAAATAGAGATTAAGCATCTAAAATAATTTTTTATGCATTTTAAAATGGTAAAAACGTATAATATTCCACGTAACACTCTTTTAAGACATAAGAGCCTAGGATCCTATGTCGAAAAACGAACTTCGTCGAAATGAGATTCCTTCTAGATGAACACGAAACCCTTGGCGAGGATAGCAAGGATCCACAATACGATCGCCAAAAAGAAAGCCTGGGCCCCCTAAAAAGCTAGAGAGAAGGTAGAGATTTTATGTTTAAAGAGGAAACTCAGCCAAGAAGAAACAAGGTTTTAAAAATATCTTCCAAAGGGTTGATATTTATAAGCCATGCCTAACACAAGAGTTCAGTCGACTGAACCTCCTACTTTAGTCGACTGAAGAAGGCTACTGAAAACTCAAAAACTCCAACGACCCTGTTCAGTTGACTGAACCTCCCACTTCAATTGACTGAACCACCCCACTGTCCATTCAATCAACTGAACCAAGCACTTCAGTCGACTGAACCGCGGAGAAAAGAAAACCCTAACCGACAGGAAAAAGCTTCACAGCCTAAAAACAACCAACCAAACTAACCTTTTCAAAGCCCGAACACACGTGAAACACATATAACACATGTTGTTCTAAAACGATGAAACAAAACCCAACACATCATATATATATATATATATATATATATATATATATATATATATATATATATATAACGAAATAGAAAAGGAACCAAGTCTCACAAA